>CM077156.1:192898596-192996249 GCA_039583875.1 Platanthera guangdongensis | reverse complement strand
AGATCTCCGTCGAGATCTACAACTTTCGTGTTGAACAATTTTCCTAAAAATACATGTACAAGACGTATTTCCAAAAAACACAAAAAAACTAGGAGAAAGTGCGGTGCGAATAGCCAAAACTGTGGTGCGGATTGCAGCGCCCTTAATTATTCATTCACACGACGCAACGCGTTATATAAATTAGAAGCTGTGAGTGCGACCGGAATAAGTCAACGCCATTGATAGATTTATATTCCCGGTGAGACGGCCGCCGGCTTTTAGTCAACGGAGGATTAAGCGAAAGTTGTAATATAGGTAAGGCGGTGTAGCTTTGTTGTGGCATCTGCGCAAGCACTGAATGATTCTTTGACGGTGTATGTTCTTAAAATAATAAAAAAAACTTTAAACTAAAAGTTTGCTCTCGTTTTCATAAATTTACCACCAGTCCTCTGATTCCACTCTCCCGTCCATTGATTTTGATGATTGTTTTTTGATGATTGTTATTAGCATTACAGTTTTAGCTAGTCGCATTACGCTTTTTTCATAAGTTTTTGGACCTTTTGAAAATACGTCTTGTACATATATTTTTAGAAAAAGTGTTCAACACAAAAGTTGTACATCTAGGCGAGATCTACAACTTTCGTGTCGAACATTTTTCCTAAAAATGCATGTACAAGACATATCTAAAAAGACGCGAAATTTCGCGTTTTTTTTAGAAATAGGTCTTGTACATGCATTTTAGGAAAAATGGTAAACACGAAAGTTGTAGTTCTCGTTGAAATCTACAACTTTCGTGTTAAACACTTTTCCTAAAATTGTATGTACGCGGCGTATTTTCAAAAGGTACGAGAAATTAGGAGATTTGAAACTTGGTCGCAAACCCGTATACTGAGTTCTGTCACCACCTTTTTTCACTTGGGCTCAGCCTCCGAAGCCGGGGTCCGAACGAGGCGGCGACCAGGCGGCTCCCGCTCACCAGCTAAACCTAAGAATTTAGTAGAATCAGGACCAAGTAAAAAATACTATTTATTAGATTATTTTAATACAATTTTTTTAAAATAATTATTTGATGTGACAAATAAAGACATATTTTAAAGAAATAAATGATAATCATTAGCATAGTGGGAAACAAACTCTAGCTTTACAACACTTCACTTAATACTATGAGGTTAACCATCAAAAATCTATCAAAAAATAGGAAGTTTAAAAATTGGATTTAGAGAAGAATTAGGAATACCCTCAACTTATCTCATTTAATTTTGGATATTTCTCTGCAAAATTATTATCCTCATGTAAATAATAAATTTAAAAGGTGATGAGATTCCTCTGAAATTCTCGAGTCAAACCAGGAACATATCGACCAAGGACACAAAAGTCAAACCGGCCAAGCGAGCCGCGCTCACCCAAAAGGCCCGAAAATACCTGAGAAGAGAACAAAACCGCATGCACGCACCCCCGCCAGAGCACCGATGCAGCGCGAGCGCACAACGTGCGCACGACGTGTGAGCGGCCTTCATACTGACTTCCTCCATAACCACTACCTCCATACACGCCTCCTCCATATTCAGTTCCTTCGAGCGATGAAGATCCTCCAAAAAGTGATTTTCTAATGTTTCTATTCATAATTTCTTGTTTTTTTTGTCGAAAATACTGTCACTCTAGAGTTCCTTTAATGCTATCCAAATCTATCATCATGATATAGTGATCTTGTTTAGCGCTCTGAAGATCTAGTTTTCTTTTTTGATTTTCTGCTTTTAATCTCATGAGCTCTTGGATAACATACATATCTTTTGCTCGTTGTTCTTGCCCTCTCTTTAAAACCTCTAAGATTCCTTCATTTTTTAGTATAGGCCTCAATATCATAACCGTTACTACTCAATTGTCTCCTCCTCTCCTTTTCTTGCTTTCTCTCAGAAGGTCGATTATTGGAAGTTGAGATTGGAGATTCTTCATCCACAGTACTACCAGGATTCATGTCATTGTTATTTGCATTTAAGTCTATTCCTCTCTGTTGACTGGGAGAGCTAGAACCTAATGTTTGTGACATGTCAATATTTTGAGAGTTAGACCCTGGCGTATCCATGCAATTCTCGGTGTTTTTAAGATATTCCAAACATGCTCGAACATGAAGTCTTTCTTCTCTTTTAAATCAGAGGCATATAACATTTTAGCTTCATTGAGCTACAAAAAAATTATTTTAATCACACATTATTTAAGGAATTTAGAGATTTAAATTCTAAAAAATACTTACAATATCAAGTTCAGATACACCGCTGGGGTTTCGTTACTCTATCTATCGAATAAATCCTCGGAATTTGCTTGTTTTACGTGCCAAAAGGGACCAACGACAAGAAAGAGATTTTGAGGTTCTCTGTCCTACGAAGGTTTGAGGTCTTGTATTGTGAAAAATGGTTGAAACTCTTTCTCACAGTCTGTGCTCTTTTTGATTACTCCCCATAACTGGGTCTTCCGTGACCTCAAGCCAAACATAACATAGTGTTTGATCTTCTTTTGGGGAGAATGCTAGCCCACGGTTGACAGACATGACGACAAGTAAAGAAAGTAAAGAGTGCTTGATTTTGGAGATAGAGTGACGTGAACTTAGAGAGAGTGCTGGAATCTAATACTTATATAGAGTGCTGGAATGGGTACTTATGAAAAAATAAGGCTCCGGATTGATGATGACAGAATTGATGAGACAAAAGAGAGGCTTGAGTGGAGAGGGAATCCAATGCTTGGGAGAAGACATCCAATGCTGGGAAAAAACAAGGCTCCGAATTTGATGTTGACAGGATTGATGAGACAAAAGAGAGGCTTGAGTGGAGAGGGAATCCAATGCTTGGGAGAAGGCATCTAATGCTGGGAAAAAATAAGGCTCCAGATTTGATGTTGACAGGATTGGTGAGACAAAAGAGAGGCTTGAGTGGAGAGGGAATCCAATGCTTGAGAGAAGGCATTCAATGCTGGGAAAAACAAGGCTTCGAATTTGATGTTGACAGGATTGATGAGACAAAAGAGAGGCTTGAGTGGAGAGGGAATCTAATGCTTGGGAGAAGACATCCAATGCTAGGAAAAAACAAGGCTCCGGATTTTATGTTGACAGGATTGATGAGACAAAAGAGAGGCTTGAGTGGAGAGGGAATTCAATGCTTGCGAGAAGGCATCCAATGCTGGGAAAAAACAATGCTTGGGAGAAAGAATCCAATGTTTGGGGATCCAATGCTGGCGATCTATATAAACGCCACTTTAAGATAGGCAATGATACTTTCAAAACAATACTTCCCTCCTTAAAAAAATGAACTATGGAGAAGGGTCATCCCATTTGCGATCTTCATCATCTTCAGATGATGAGGAATATGATCAAACACTTCTCAAGTGGGACGAAGACCTTGATAAATGGGAGAATGAAGATGAAGTTTAAGCTCGCATGTATGCCTCCAACAATGCCATAATCGCAGCTCAGCTTCAAGAAGATGCACGTCTGCGACGCAGAGGTTCAATACCTGACCACGTGGTAATCAATCGGGGGAGGATTGAAGGCAACACTAGACTTTGGAATGATTACTTCTCTGAGCACCCCACATATGAGGAAACTTTTTTCGACGAAGATTTCGCATGCGAAAGAATCTTTTCCGTCGCATTGTCACTGCAGTGCAGGAGCACGACAATTTCTTTGTTCAAAAGAAAGATGGTGTTGGTAAGTCTGGACTATCAACAATACAAAAAATTACAGCAACATTTCCTATGTTAGCATACGAAACATCAGCTGATAATTGTGATGAATACATTCGAATTGACGAGTCAACTGTGATTCAATGCTTGAAAAGATTTTGTAGGGCAATTGTACAATTATACAAAGATGAATATTTGAGATATCACAATGCAAATGATGTAACAAGATTACTACAGAAAAGTGAAGAATGAGATTTTCCAGGGATGTTGGGAAGCCTAGATTGTATGCATTGGCAATGGAAGAATTGTCCAATGGAATGAACATGCCATTATTCAGGACGTCATGGTGGACCTACACTCATTCTCGAGGCAGTAACATCATATGACATGTGGATATGTCATGCATTTTTTGGCTTACCTGCCTCTAATAATGATATTAATGTCTTACAGTCATCCAATTTATTTACAAACTTAACACAAGGTATTACGCCTCCTACCAATTATACAATATTGGGTAGAAATTATGATGTTGGTTATTATTTATCCGACGGTATCTATCCGAAATGGTCAACACTAGTTCAAACTATTTCTCATACACAAGATTAAAAAAAACAATACTTCGCAATGATGCAAGAGACATGCCGAAAAGATGTAGAACAAGCATTTGGAGTTCTTCAATCACGCTTTGTAATTATTAAGTGAGCATGTCATTTTTGGGATAAACATGTGTTACACGATATCATGACTGTTTGCATTATAATGCACAATATGATTATCGAAGACGAGCGAGATGAAAATGAAGTTGTTATTTCTCCACCGCCGCCAACTCAGAATGTTGAAGAGATGGAGACAAGTGAAGTCGAAAGATTTCGGCAGTTCCTAAATCGGCATAAAAAATCAGAGACAAAGATGCACATTTCGCACTTCGAGATGCACTGATTGAACATTTATGGCCACGACACGATAATGAAACAATGTAATTTGAAAAATTGTATGCATTTTAATTTGAATGTATTTGGATTTATGTGCAATTTTATTTAGTAAATCGTGTTCTATTCCTTTTTGTATGATCAATAATAATTAGAAAGTATGCAATATTAGTCTCGTTTTGTAGGTCCCGAAAAAATAAATCTATTGTTATATTATATGTCAAGATTGAAAAAATATTTTAACGGCTACAAAAATTATTGTGTAATACAATTTTTTCTTAAATATAATAAATAATTATTTAAAATAAAAAATACAAAAAAAATAGAGGTCCGACATTTCCTCTCCCCCTCCTCTAAATTTAGAGGAGGAGGGAGAGGAAATGCCCCCTCCTCTATTTTTAGAGCCTCAAATGCCGAAGCATTGGAGAGCTCCGGCCTGCATTCGTGGAGAAATGCAAGCCGGTTGAAGCTGCTCTAAGATAGACATATGGCGTTATTAAGTATGATTAGCTGATTATAAAATAAATTTAATTACATATATATAATATATACACAAAAACAGAGTATTGACATTTGTACCCTTAAGCTCATGTATGAATAAAAAAAATCCATGAATATTATATTAACGAAAGTTGTAGCTGTTGAAGAATGAAACAGCAGTGTTGAAGAATGAACCGACATCAAATTTTATTAAGTAAAGCATTAACTGTAATTGATGTGCTCCCTGTTTCCGCTCCCGGTCGAGCCGCAGTCCGAGCAAACGCACCCCGATTGTCAACCACGTCCGCAACACGTTCCCATTTGCGCAGGACGAGCACCACGCTCGGGCAAGTTGAAATCCTCCCGCGCTGCATGCGCGCACGCGAGGTTTATTCTGTGCGCGCATGCGCTCGAATTCCTGCGCGCACAAAAATTCCTGCGCGCAGGAATCTTGATTCCCGCAGGAAGGTTCATGCGGCGCGGGATGATTTCCAGCTAATGGGGATTAAATCCCCATTGGCTGGAAAAGGGCGCTGACCAAGTCAGCGCCTATTTTAGGCGCTGACTTGGTCAGCGTCTATATTTGGCCTCCATGTTGGTGAGTGCAAAGCACTCCCCAATAGGGAACCGGGGCAAGCTGCCGCACCATAACTTGGTGGTGCGGCAGTTTCCGTAGGGGACGTCGGCTCGTGCCGGCAGCGGCCCCCTCCCTCCTTCTCTCACGACCGTCTCCGTCGCTGTCGCAGTTCCTCTCTTTCTCGGACGCTGTCGCCGTCGTCTCCAAACGGTCGCCGTCGTTGTCATTTCCTAGCGTCACGGCCGTCGTCGTCATCATTTCTCAACTCCGCGGCAGCCGCAGCTGTCGTCACCCAGCGCCGCGGCTGCCGTCACCGTCATCGTCTCCCAACATCACGACCGTCGCCCCTCTCTCCTGCGGACGTCGCCGTCATCTCTCCTCTCGCCCGTGGTCGCCGTCGCCACCGTCTTCAAACGTCGCGGCCGTCACCGCCATTATTTCTAGACTTCACGGCCGTCGCCGCCGTTATTTCCCGACTACACGATCGCCGTCGCCGTCCGTTTCTCCCGCAGCCGCCGCCGTCTCCCAACGCCGCGGCCGCCGCCGCCGTTATTTCCCGACTCCATGACCACCGCCGTCGTCCGTTTCTACCGCGGCTGCCAACGCCGCCGTCTCTCAACGCCGCCGGTATTTCCCGACTCCACGACCGCCGCCATTGTCGTTCGTCGTCGTCGCCATCGGCCGCCATCCGTCATGACTTTCCTCCGCCGTCCGATCGTGCTCCCGCGATCGCCGCCATCGATTACGTGGGTAACCACCCATGTAACTACCCCCCATGATCTTTCGTAGTAGGGAAATGCGTGGCTAAAAATAGACTGACATGCGGTTAGTATAATTATTAAATATTATATGTGCATATTATGTCATGAGTGGATCTATTAATAACACTCATGGTGGTTATGGGCTGCGAATAACCGCATGACCTCCATAACCACCCATGAAGTCTATAAATAAGACCCTTCTTCCCCCTTTTTATTCATGATCTCCTGCTTGGAAAAATCCTCCTACGGGTTTCCTCTCTCGCCTCCCTCCTTCATCTTCTTCATCTCCTTCTCCCCCTTCGAGGATCTTCAAGCCTTCTTTGAAGACCCCATTCGTCTTCGAAAATCTTCATCTTCTCCGTCCGGAATTTCTCTCCCCCCCCCCCCGTCGCCTCCTTACGCGCACTCCCGCGCGTCTAGTCCTTGCGCGCTCCCGCGCGCGCCGCCTCCTCGTGCGATCCCGCGCGCGGCCGCCTCCTTGCGCGCTCTGGCGCGCATTTCTCCCTTACGTGCTCCCCCGCGCGCCTAGTCCTTGCGCGCACTCGCGCGCCGCCTCCTTACACGCTCTCGCGCACATTTCTCCTTTGCGCGCTCCCGCAAACACCACCTCCTTGCGCGATCCCGCGCGTATTTCTCCCTTGCGCGCTCCCGCGCACGCTTCTCAGGGCCTCCCTCTCAACTCCTTCTCCTACTCCTTCCTCCTGCCGACCCCCTTGCGGCTCCGACTCTTCATCCCTCTGGACCTCCTGCACACCTCGTCCTCTTTGCTCCTCCTCAATCTCCTCCCTCGCCTCCTCTAGACTCACCTCCTCTTCTCCGACAACCTCTTCTTGCTCCGCCATCTCCCTCTCCAGCTCTTCCGCCTCTGCCATCCAAGATATTGTGTTGACCGCCGTCACGTAGCATTATCTCGCCACCTTCGGGTCCCCCTGATCCTAACCTACACCCCTCCGTTGTTGAACTTAAGGCATTGATGAAATGAGGAGGAGACGCAGCGAAAGGCACTGATGAGGGGTCGCCCAAAGATGACGCTATAGCTGCTCGGGGCGTCCACAAGCACGAACCTGCAGTTCCGTGACACGCCCCCCAACTTCACATGCAGCCATACCCCTCCTTCTACCTCCTTTCTTTCTCCTGAAAAACCAAACAACGGTCCGTCCGAAGCTAGTACCCTCTTGCCCTCGACCTTTATCTCATCGAAGGCCTTCTTGAAGATCACGTTCACGGAGCTCCAGTTATCTACCAAGATCCTAGAGACCGTGAAGTTCTCGACCGCCGTCTGGATCTCCAAGGCGTCACAGAACGGGTCCTCATAATCTGGCATATCTGCTGAAAAAAAGGTAATTTTTTCTTCCGGAGGGGGAGCCTGGGAGGTCGAGGCTACCCCCTTCGGAACATGGTCTGGAGGCTCCCCTTTCGAGTTGCCTCAATCCTAACCCCTCTGTAGATCACCCCGATCCCTCCCCAGGTTCCTACATCTGCCCGGTCCTCACACCTATCTTCCGTCTCCCCATGCTGCACCTCCACTATCCTTATCGGCGGATCCTGCCTCCCTAATCCCCTAGCTTTTTGTTGAAGTATTAGACCGGGCGGCTTAGCGGTCTGATCCAGCGGTTTGTTGACCGAGCGGCTTAGCGGTCTGATCCAGCGGTTTGTAGACCGGGCGGTCTATCGGTCTACCTCTGCGGCCTGTTCTATCCTGCTGGAGTTGCCGAGCGGTTAGCCCATCTGTCTAACCGCGCGGCCTATGCGGTCTCCATTATTCTAGCCGCTCAGTACTGTAAATGTTTAGTCCCACATTGTTTGTATACTCTCTTTCTTATCTCCTCCATTCTATATAAGGGAGGCCATACCTTTGTAAATGATATCTTTTTTGGATAATAAAATTTCAATTATTCAAAAGTTTGTTCGCTTGTTCTCTACTTTTCGCTTCTTGTCTCTACTTTCTAACATGGTATCAGAGGACACGGTCATTTCCTTTTGATTCTGTGCGCCCTCTGTTGTTCACGACTTCTTTTCCGCGCTCTGCGACTTGATTCGCGGCTTGCCCTCTCTTCTATCCGCGCGGCTTGTTTCTATCCGCGCGGCTTGTTTTTTGTCCGCCAACCTGTTCGCGCGGCTTGCTCCTTCTTGGTTCTCTTCTCCGACTACTCTTTGTCGCAGCGACCTGTTTCGTTGTCGCCGCGCTCCTTGTTCTTTCTTGCCTCTCCGACTTCTAGTCGTTGCGGCCTGTCCCTGTCCCTGTCCGCGTGTGTGTTGTCTCTCTACTCGCGGTTTGCTGCTGTGATCTGCCTGACCGTGCGGGTTGTTCCTTTCTCACCCGCATCTTGGTCGCGGTCGCCAGCTCTTCTCCTCTTTTCTGTTCGCTCGGGCTTCTCAGTTCGTGCGACTTCTTCCCCGCCGTGCCTTTGACCGCCTTCTAGCCGCTGCTGTGATCTGCCTGACCGTGCGGGTTGTCTTCTTTCTCCCGCATCTTGGTCGCGGTCACCTGCTCTTCTCTCTCTCTTCTGTTCGCTCGGACTTTTCAGTCCGCGCGACCTCTTCCCCGCAGTGCCTCTTTCTAGCCGCTACTGTTCGCGCGGCTTCCTCTGTTTTCTAACCGCTCCTGTTCGTGCGGCTTCTTCTGCTTCCGGGTTCTATGACTACCTCCGGTCTCACCACTACTCCTGCAGCTCCTTCTCCTCCTCCTCCTTCGGGCAACCTTGGCACCCTTTCCAAGCTTGTGGGCTCCAAACTATCCCGATTGGAGCGTCTCTTTCACTTTCTTTCTCCTTCGTTCTCAACGCAAGCGTCATCACCTCACCGATGACCCTCCTCCTCGCACCTCTCCTGAGTTTGATGACTGGGATGCGAGTGATGCTCTTGTTCGCACCTGGCTGGCCAACAGCCTTTCTGATGAGTGCCTTCCCGTCATTCGCCATGATGAGACGGTCAAGCCGCATGGCTTCACCTCGCTGCTCTCTATTCTAAGGGGGGCTCAGAAGGGGGCCAGACCCGCATTTATACTCTCTATGCGGACCTCTTCGCCCGCCCTTCCATGTCCCCAGCTGCGGCTTATCAACAGGTTCAGGCTCTTGGGGCTGAAATCCTCCAGAATCGCCCCTTCTCCGCGGACTTGGCCGACCAGCACAAACACTTCCAGGAACTCCTGGTTGTTTGTTATCTTCTTCGTCTTCCCGACTCTTATGATATGATCCGCGCAGATCATCTTGGGTGAGGCGGAATCTCCTACTTTGGATGCCACTGCGGCTCGCATTGCCGCCGTTACTTCGCTCCTCCAGCGGCCTCTGTTGGCCTCCCCCCTTCCCAGGACTCCTTTGCTCACCAAGCTCAGCGGGGGGGGGGGGGGGGGGGGGGGGGGGGGGAGGCCGTAGCTCCTCTGGCGGACGGGGTTCCTCACGGTTCTTCTGCTCTCACTGTAGTCGTACTGGTCATACTGTTGACCGCTGCTGGCAGAAACATCCTCCTCTTCGCCATTCCGGTGATGCTCCTTCGGCCTCCGCCTCTTCTAGGCCGTCTGCCTCTATGGCCACGACGTCAGGTAGTGCCCACGTCGTTACCCAAGGTAAATGGCTGATTGACTCCGGTGCCACCAATCATATGACGGGCAACCCTCATTGCTTCTCCCGTCTTGAGACCAATGACCGCTTACCCCCAGTTCGTGTGGCGGATGGTTCCCCGTCTCCGGTTCATGGGACGGGCGTGGTTCAACTCACTCCATCGCTTTGCTTGGAGGATACCCTCTATGTCCCGAAGTTCCCGTGCAATTTGTTATCCGTTACTACTTTATGCCGGCAACTTCAGTGCTCCATTTTATTCACTCCCACTACTTGTTCTTTTCAGGACCCGAGGACCCAGCGGACGATTGCTACTGGGACTGAGAGCGGCGGCCTCTACTTCCTCGACGATGTTTCAGCTCTTTCTGCCTACTCCTCCACCGATCTCCTTCAGTGGCATCTTCGTCTTGGACATCCTCCTCCTCGGCTTATTCGTCAGCTTCTGCCCCACTTACCTCCCACCAGTTCTCCGCTCAACTGTGATGCGTGTCAGCTTGACAAACATCATCGCTCCTCCTCCCACCGAAGCAAGGCATGGCTCCTCTCGTCTTTTTGATCTTATTCACTCTGATGTATGGGGTCCTGCTCCTACCCTCACAGTTGGTCGGGGCAGTTCCTACTTTCTTTGTCACTTTTATCGATGATTTTTTACTCGATGTACCTGGGTGTATCTCTTAAAGGATCGCTCTGAACTATTTTCTGTTTGGCAATCTTTTTACTTTATGATTAAGACTCAATTTGCTATTTCTATTAAAGTCTTACGTTCTGATAATGCCAAGGAATATCTGTCTCATGAGTTCTCCGCATTCTTTCACCAACACGGCCTCATTCATCAAACGACTTGTGTTTACACCTCCCAACAGAATGGGGTGGCGGAGCGTAAAAACCGTCACCTGCTTGATGTTGCGCGTACTCTCATGACGCAGATGCACGTCCCTCGCTCCTACTGGGGCTACGCTGTGCTACTCGCTTGCTATCTCATCAATCGCATTCCCTCCACGGTTCTCCATGGCCGAACTCCCTTCTCCCTTCTCTACCCCCACCAGGACCCTTTTCCTCTTCCTCTTCGTGTCTTTGGCTGTACGGCCTTTGTTCACGCCCCTCCGCTACCCGCGACAAGCTTTCCCCCCGTTCCACCAAGTGTGTCTTTTTGGGGTACTCTACCACTCAAAAGGCTATTGCTGCTTTGACCCCCTTCTCCGCAAGCAGTTTGTCTCCGCAGATGTGACTTTTTTTCGAAAATGCTTCCTATTTCTCTCCTTCCTCTTCTCTTCCTTCTCTTCCTTCTGATATCTCCGTTCCTTCCGCCCTCTCCACGTTTCCCCCCCTTCGTCTCCTCTCCACCCACTCCTTCCCAGTCCGTCTCCCCACCCACCCCTCCACCCTCCTCTCCGCTGCCGTCTCTCTAGTCCCGGGCCAGCCTTCTCCGCCACGGACGCTCCGGTCGCTGACGCTCCCGTCGCCGACGCTCCCGATGATCTGGATGTTCCCATTGCCCTTCGCAAAGGGGTGCAGGCGTGTACTCAACACCCGCTCACGGCTGTTGTTTCTTATGATCAGCTTTCTTCTTCTCGCAGGTGTTTTGCCTTGGCTATCTCTGCTACTTCTACTCCCCGTACCTACCAGGAGGCTCTCGCTCTCCCTCCGGGTTCTCTTTTCTGTGGCTGTTAACCGGGCTTGGGCTATTTCCCAGCTTGATGTGAAGAATGCCTTTCTCTATGGCGATCTTCAGGAGGACGTCTATATGAAGCACCTCCTGGGTATGTTGCTCAGGGGGAGACACGTGTCTATCATTTGAAGAAGGCCATTTATGGCCTAAAGCAGAGCCCTCGGGCTGGTTCGAAAATTCAGTGGTATTGTGGCAACCATCGGCTTTCAAAGGAGTTCGGCCGATCACTCCTTATTCATTCGCAAAACTTCCTCGGGACTGGTGGTTTTGGCCGTATATGTGGATGATATTCTCCTTACTGGTGATGACCGAGATGGGGTGGACTTGACGAAGAAGCACCTCCGTCAGCACTTGGTCACGAAGGATATGGGCTCCCCAAAATACTTTTTGGGGATAGAAATCTCTCGGAAACCTGACTCCTTGGTTCTCTCTCAACGGAAGTATGCCCTTGATCTTCTTCGAGAAGCAGACTTGACAGGTGCCAAACCAGCTCATCTTCCCATGGCTGTTGGAGAAGACAAAACGTGGACGGACGAATCGCCTCCTCTATCTGATGTCACGCGGTACAGACGTTTGGTAGGGAAACTCATCTATCTCACGGTGACTAGACCCGACATCGCCTACGCTGTAGGAAAGGTCAGTCAGTTTATGCAAGCTCTCAGGGAGTATCATCTTCAGTCCGCCCTGAAGATTTTAAAGTATATCAAAGCAGCACCGGGCAGAGGGTTACTCTTCCAGAAGAATGACCATCTGAGGGTTGATGCCTACTCAGACTCAAGTTACGCGGATGACAAAGGTGATCGTAAATCCACGTCAGGTTTTTGTACCTTTGTTGGAGGTAATCTCGTGAGTTGGAAGAGCAAGAAACAGTCTGTTGTTTCCAGATCCAGTGCCGAAGCAGAATACCGGAGTATGGCGTCAACTACGTGTGAGTTAAAGTGGTTGCGGGCTCTCATGCTTGACCTGGGCGAGGTACATGATTGTCCTCTCCCTATGTTCTGTGACAACAAGGCCGCGATACACATATCCAGAAATCCGGTCTTCCATGAGAGAACGAAGCATATAGAGGTTGACTGTCACTTCATTCGGAGGAGATTTTGAAGAAACAGATTTGTACTCCTTTTGTCACCTCTGACAAGGAGTTGGCAGATATCTTCACCAAGCCGGTTCTACTTCTTCTTCCGCATTTGTGACAAGCTGGCATGATTGATATCTATGCTCCAGCTTGAGGGGGAGTGTTGAAGTATTAGACCGGGCGGCTTAGCGGTCTGATCCAGCGGTTTGTTGACCGAGCGGCTTAGCGGTCTGATCCAGCGGTTTGTAGACCGGGCGGTCTATCGGTCTACCTCTGCGGCCTGTTCTATCCTGCTGGAGTTGCCGAGCGGTTAGCCCATCTGTCTAACTGCGCGGCCTATGCGGTCTCCATTATTCTAGCCGCTCAGTACTGTAAATGTTTAGTCTCACATTGTTTGTATACTCTCTTTCTTATCTCCTCCATTCTATATAAGGGAGGCCATACCTTTGTAAATGATATCTTTTTTGGATAATAAAATTTCAATTATTCAAAAGTTTGTTCGCTTGTTCTCTACTTTTCGCTTCTTGTCTCTACTTTCTAACACTTTTCTCATTTCCAAGAACTCTGGACAGGTGGTCGTCGTGTGACCCTCCTCCTAGTGGAAGTCACAGAACAACAACGCCACCCGGCCCCCTCTTCCTTCTCCACCTCCTCTTCTTCCGGCTTCTCCCCGAGCTCCTCTCCTTCCTCCTCTACCTCGCCAACCTCCATTGCCTCCTGCTGATGCGGGAAGTGACCCCTCAACTCCTGCCTCCTCGCCGGCTGATCAAACCTCCTTGGCTTGCGGAAGTTGTCTCTTTCCTGAAAGCCTCCTCCTTACTCCTGGGGGCGATCCTCCCGAGGCCTCCAACCTAACCTGTTGTTCGGCTCCCGAACCCCCCGTCCTTGATGTTGTCCCTGCGGCCCCTGTCCTCGGGGCTCCTCCCTCCTTTCTTCTCTCTGCTCCCTCTGCCTTCCCGCTCCCGGCTCCTTCACGTCATCCTCCGCCAACCTGGCAAGCTTCCTGACAAACGTTGGATTGGCCCTCTCGAAGTCTATCTCCTTCGCTGCCCTCTCCATGAGCTCCTCAAAATAGTGGGGGGGGGGCACTCTCTTCAGCTCCATGCTAAAGAATCCCGGCCTCAGCCTCAGGGTAAAAGCGAGCATCAGTGCATACCCTGGGACCTCCTGGATCAGGAGGATCTCTTCCTGAAACCGGTCCACATAATGGCCCAACGTCTCGTCTTGATTCTGTCTTACCACAAACAGGCACTCCGCCTCCTTCTTACGCTTCTTTGATGTCGAAAACCTCAACAAAAAACCTCGACACAGATCCTCGAAACTGTAGATCGAACTTGCCAGCAACTGGTGGAACCAGTTTCGCGCCTTCTCCTTCAACGTGATGGCAAACAGCCGGCACTTGAAGACATCCATCATCTGCCTTATCGAAACAACATCTTCAAACCATTGCACATGTTGTACATGGTCATCTTTCTACGAGTAGTAGGACATGTCGGGCTCCCAGAACCCCTCCGGCACTGGGGCCGAGATGATGAGCTCACTGAAAGGGCTCTCGCCTCCTGCATGCCGAGAGGGCACGTCTCGCGGCCTCGGCTGGCTGGCCCGATCCGCGGGACCATGCCCAGGGAAGAGCTCTCGCACAACTGCCTCCCTCTCGCCAACTTCTGCCGGAATCTCCTTCCCGGGACGCTGGCCTGGGAAGAGCTCTCGCGCGGCCACATCCCTCTCGCCAACCTCCGCCAGAACATCCTTCCCAGGGCGCTGCCCAGGAGCGTTTTCGCCCAAGAGTGGGACCGCCTCTACCGGAACCTGAGGCATTGCCCACTCGCTCCTTGCTGAGAAGGCCAAGCTGATGGTTTGCAAGACCTCTCGCCTGAAGTCCTCCAGCATCTTCCTCGTCGCCTCCTCTCCCTGGGAGGGGGAACCTCCTGAACCAGATCCTTCACCTTCACCTCCTGCCATCGAACCAACCTCAAAACTTTCTGTATCGACTACCTTCCACGCTCACCGCACCAGAACTGTTGAAGCCAAAATTTGACTTCAACGAAAGTTCGAAAATGGGGGCGTAGCCAACACCTACTCTCCCAAGCTCTGACCTCCGACTGGTTGTGTAGACTAGAAACCGACTCAAAGGCTCAGCAGGGAAGTCCCACCGCTATCCGGAAGATCTCTGAGAGCTTCCCCTCCAAAGCCAAAAGTTGGGCTTGGAGCTCCTCAGAAAGTACAGGAAAACTCTTAAAATACCGGGAAAAAGTGCTTCTGAAGAACCCCTATGAGCCTATTTATAGTTTTCTGAGTTTGAACTACCAATAACCAAACTAAACCGACCTGAATTACCAAAATACCCTTGTTGGGTCTGCCAACAGCCAAACTCCGCTGTTCTGATGGGTATATGCAGACCACCGAGGGCAAAAGCGTAAAATCACCTAGGCTAAAAGGTGAACCGCCTTCCAACTGAACCGGTGCTCGGCGAGAGCACGTGTCTCGTCGCGCGAGAGCTCCTACCTATGGGGCTCGACTCGCCTAGCGAGGCACTCGCCTAGCGAGGCACTCGCCTGAGCCGCTGGACCCTCCCTCTGGGTCCGTCTCGCCTGGGAAGGCTCTCGCCTGAGCCACTGGGCAATCTCGTTGGGTCCGTTGCGCCTGGAAGGCTCAGCCTGTGCCGCTGGGCCCTTCTTGCCTGAATCACCGGGGCCCTCTCGCCTAGCGAGCCGGCCTTAACCCGACAAGTAGCCCTTATTCTTGGGCCCCCACTCGCCAGTGAGTTAGGCTTCCGTCAAAGAGCTCATCTTGCTTACTTTCCCTCTCTTTCCGAGCCCCGATCTGATCCTACGAGCACGAGTTATACAAGTCTATTGGAGCCTCAGAGTGACCCACAACACACTTACTGTACAAATTAAATAGACTGTTGCGGTCAAATCACACTCCTGGAAGACCGGACTAAACTAGACCGACTTAGCTTGTGGAGTCAAGGCGCATATAGTCACTGAATAAGTAAAAAGAAAACGAGACGGTTTTATCGTGAAAAAAACATCGCTCAACCAGATAAAAAATCACGTGACCGGTTCGCTGCCGGTCAAACTTCACTATGCGCGGCGGTTTACAGATTGTTGGTGAAATTGAGAGAGATAGGCCGCTGCTCGTTATAACTTGGTGATGAGAGAGATTGCAGGTGCGGTCGGTGTGTGACAGGCCTTCTCGCACGAAGCTTGGTTTGTTTCACTTTCAGGTGGTGGCGAATGCCCGAAGCATCGCTTGGTTGTTGAACACTGCATTAGGATACGTTGGCGGAAGCTTGCGGAGCGTTGCACACGTAGGTGGCCACTAGGAGTGGTCAGCTAAACGTCTTCTTCCTTGGAGCGCTGTGGACTTTGACGAATTCTCAGGTGGCTTGACGGGAGGAGGAGGCTCTTTGGAAGATCTCGGCAGTGCTACGACCTGTGGAGAAGGAAGCTAGGAGGAGAGAAAGCTAGAAATGGGGGGGGGGGGGTCTGGGGACTTTTTTATACTCCCTAAAAGCGGTCATGGTTGTTACACAGCTATTCGCACATCGTAACAACCCAAATTATCAAGGGCAGAGCATATAACATATAGTTTTGACTATGCGCTATTTATATAAATTCCCTGCATATGAACCATGATTAAATGAATAATTCTTCCCCTATCCATAGTGGTTACGTGGGCGGTTACCCGCGTAACGGGCGGCGGTGATCGTGATGAGACGATCAGACGATGGAAAGGAGCTGCTATCAATAGCTCACGGTTGCCGGCCGCCGCCCGGGGGGGGGGGGGGGTGTTTGCTCATGTGGGTGTGTAGTGGAATCGCATGCGCAAGGAGCACAAGGATCGGACGTGCGATCATGTGCGCGGTGGTTTGCCCCATGATCCCACTATGATTAATGAGGATCATGCACAATGGATTATTGACACCATAAATTTTTCTATGTTTTATCTTGACCTCATCAAGAATGATAAAAAATATTTATAACTAAAATTACTGTTATTTTATCTCAATGATTTTTTTTACTTTTCATGTTTTTTTATTTATAAATACAAACAAATAATAAATTTATTATCTTTAAATTTTTTCACAACCTACTGGAGTGGTTGAACATAACTCGTTTCTGTTTAGAAGTGGAAGTCAAAGTAGATTTTTTTTTGTTTCTCTTACAGTGTATAATGGAGGTCTAGTCAAAATGCCTCGCGAGCTAAAGAGATCCCTGAAAAAGTGCTAAGGATCACCGCCTGTTTTTAGTGTTCATATCAGACTATTAATGACTGATAATTTAGACTTCATTTGAGGGACTTATTTTCACGGATCAAACGATTGCGACCGCATGAATCGGATCTTAGTGTTTTTTTGACAGAAACACTCTTCCCACTACTAGCGGTCCGAATGTTACTCAACTGCCACCACCATTCTAAATGGAGCCAGAGCCTTTGAAGCGTCTCCGTTCTGGTGGCCTTCTCACTTGCGTGAGTTTGGACAAAAACATCACGGTCAGATGTATGCTTTAGGGACAACGGCAGCGGTCATTAACACGATAGTTATGAATCATCGTTGTGAACGTCGAACCTCATCTAAAAAATTATCCACTTTTATGTTCAAAATTACTTTTCTTTTCTTAACGACGGTCATAATCATCAAATCAAACATATATTTTATGACCGCGCGTTTTTTTCAAACTCATCGTAGCAGAAATGCTATGCCGAACAGAGCCAATTATGTTCAGATTAACCCTTCTGAAAAATGAAACTTTTTTTTGGATTATTATACACACACACCACACACACACACACACAGTGCTCGACATGGGGCTTCACCCCTATGACCATACGCGCCAGTATCTGGCCGGCAACAGTGGGCTTCGGCCACTCCCGACGGGTCGCTGCGGGTTGTGCCCGCATCAAGGCGGGCTGCACATGCATTGAAGCAGGCTGCCACCGTTATATACATTTGAGTACTCAAAAATCAAAATGCTAGTAGAAAAATATACATAAATATTACAAATTTTATTTTGTAAAACAATAGACGTTTTGATATAAAAATATTAAATTTGGCTTTAATAAATTTGATTGGTTTAATGTTATTTTTTGAAAATACCATGATATGTCTAATGACAATCTTTCTGAATAATCGCTGACATGTTTAATCTATCATAGTAAGTGTTGTAGCTATACTATTTTTTTAAAATTTAAATAAAATTTTATCAATTATTTCTATTTTTTTGATAGTGTAATTATTTGAATAAATATTTATTTTATTTTTTTAAAATAGATTATACTATACCTCAAAACTCATCCTAAAATCTTTAAAATATAAAAAATGAGAAAAAAATTGATTTTTTTTGAATGTTTCAAAATTTTTTCTTCATAATTATAGTCAATTTACAATCATTAAGGCTCCATTTAGTTCAGCGATGGGGGGGGTCGATCCAGCGGGTGGAAACGGAAAGTTCGAACCGAGAGGGGTGGTGGTTAGACAAACGGAGCTTTTTTGAGCGTTTCATAAGGCGGGCGGGTGGAAACGGAGTAAACGCCACTAAAAGTTCATTTATTTACCCTCCTTTCAGCAGCATTTGCCCAAACAGAGCTGCGAAATGCCCAAACAAATACAGCTTAAATTTTAGAGACGGTTTTGATGATGCCTCCGTGCCAATAAGAAACCTCCAGGAAATAATCTTGACCGGTTCTTCAAAATATATATAAAAAAGATTATAAAGAAATTAGAAACGCCCTTCTCCTTCGTCGGCGCCGTGACTGTGATCTGCGCGGCGAAATCAGCCAATGCGATTACACGCGCACAAAGCTAAGCGGCTGCGTGGAGAAGATTTGCTGCATTTATTACTCGCCATGACTTTACCTGCACTTTCAAAGCGTAGACTTTCATTTGTTGAGAGGCACTGAGCAAGGAAGGAATCTGCCTTCTCTGTGAGATCCAGTCTTCCTCTTTAGAACAACTTTTCATTCATTGATATATAGAACAGAGAAATCGGAAAAGCTAGGATCTTTAATTTGACCCTCGTCTTCACAGGCTGAGGAAGAAGACGAAGCTGCGAGGGTTTCTATTTTCCGAGGTATTTCTCTTTTTTTTTCCTGTTCTGTTCTTCGTTTCTGCACATCAGATGTGTGATTCTGATCATCTTTGATTATACTCTTTCTGTTCTGTTCTTCGTTTCTTTTTTTTGATTGATTCCTTCTTTCACCTTGGAAGATATCTGTTATTACTTTTTCTTTTTGAAATCGTCTGATTTTTTTTTCAGAAACTCTTTGAATAGATCGAGTAAAAAAAACAAACATCCCCAGCTCTCCGGATCCTGTTTAGACATGTATTCAGTTCAGAACAGTGTTCAAGCAGAGAAATTCACGAAGAGCCTCAAAGAATGAAGCTTGGAGACTATATCCCCGTCTACATTCCAGCAATCGAAAGCGGGCTCATGAATCAAAGCGGCCGTGAGAAAAGAGCCGGTTTTTAGATTTCTGAAAGCTCGTCCGTCCAACGAATGGTTTCTCAGAGTTCTCCGGCTAAACCCGAGCCCGGCCACCGCGTCTCCGCCTCCGCGGATCCGGCCACCACCCGCCGCCGTTTCAGAGTTCCTTTCGTCCGCAAAATCAGCTTGAAAAGACTGTGGAAGTTCTTCAAAAAATGGATTCGAAGTCCCGAACACTTCGCCGTCTTCATCTGGCTCCTCTTCGTCGCGGCGGTCTCATCCTCCTCTTCCTCGTATGACCGGCATACTCAACGGAGCGATTCCCAACAGCGACAAAAGAAAAGATTGGATCGAAATCATCAACCAAATCCTCAACGCCCTCTTCACCTGATGGCCATTTATGAGCATCCCAAGTTCTGCCACCACCTAATCCTCCTCCTCCGGTGAAACCCGCCGACCAAATCGTTCTTAGAAAAGTCTACACCAAAACGGAGTTCCAAAGCCCACGAAAGGAGACACATGATGCTCGTCGTAATACTTCTTCACATCACCTGCGTCGCACAGTATGTATACTGCGGTCTCTACTGGGGCTATACCAGAAAACCCGCCGAGTGGGCCGAACCCTCTCCACTGGCGTCGGCATAGGGGCGCCGGTCCTCGCCATACTGTACACAATATACAGCGTTTTGGGCAGAGTCAATGATGAGCCGGAGGAGACGAAGAGCTCCAGAATCAACAAAAGGAGCAAATTGATCAGCCGCAATGGAACAGAAGATCATCATCACAAGCCCTGAATGGATTGGGGGACTGTTTGACTGTGGAGACGACACAACGGTCAGCTGTCTCTCCTTCTTCTGCACATTCTGTGTTTTCGGATGGAATATGGAGAGGCTGGGATTTGGGAACATGTATGTTCATATAACCACATTCATCCTGTTCTGCACCGCCCCTTTCTGGATTTCGCCATTTCGGCGCTCAATGTGCACGACGACACCATACCCTTGATTTGGTGATCACGGAAGCGTGCTCTGCCTCTTCGGGCTGCTCTACGGCGGGTTCTGGCGATCGAAAATGAGGAAGAAATTCAAACTTCCGGGAACCGTTTCCTGCTGCAGGTCTCCGGCGATCGCCGATTCTCTTCAGTGGCTGTTCTGCTGGTCCTGCTCGCTGGCGCAGGAGGTGAGAACCGCGAACTTCTATGATATAGAAGACAACGGGTTTTACAGGATGGTGACGGATTCGGAAGGAAGGTCTGTGTTGGTTCCATTGCCGAGGGAGGGGAATTTGGGCTTTCTGCATAGCTACGAGCGGAGCCGGTCCTTGCCGGCGGCGGTGCATTTGCGGAGCTCCTCCGACATCGATTCCGATGGGTTCAACTCGATGGCGAGCTTCGGAAGAGCGCTGACTTGTCCCAAGATCCCGTGGACGACTCCGCCTTCCCTGTTTTGATGCGAGTCGAGGAGGAGCGGCCGTTGAGAATGTTGGAGCTTTCTGATTGAGATGGGGGAGGAGAACTGAGAAGAGGACGAGTCTTCTTCACTCTCATGACTCCGTTTTCAAATCTACGTTCGGGTTTAATTCTCAAGCAACACACGGCGCAATTCCGAAGAACAGGTAATTCGCACGATTTTGAAAATTTGGCCACCACAAGGGGGAAACCCCATGAAACATAATGCACATCTATATTGATGATATCTATTGCCTTTGTGTTGTATATATGAATGAAATTAAAGTAGGGTGTGGTGGGATAACATTTCTATGAGTTAGCTATTGTGATTGGTTTTTATAGAGAGGAAATGAATTGAAAATTAAATGATTTGTGTTGATATTGAATCTATGAGATCAAATTTTGTACAATTTTGAAGTGTGTATGCAATAGAATAGAAATGGCATTATTAATATATAAATATGATTTAGTATTTGACTTTGTGGAATGATGAGTGAAAATCTTTTGGTATGATCACAAACAAGTTGCGAGGACTCTCGGATAGCGTCGTTGTTGTCTTGAAAGAGGAGTTGTGCGTGCGCCAAAACACATCGTTGTCACGGAAGTTGCCCAGACGTCTTGAAGACTCGCGAAATGAAGTGTGAAGTAACAAAACATAGCAAAATGGGGGATGAAAATTGAGAATAGTGACAAAGCTAGATATCTTGTTGTTCCCTTCATTGATATTTATTGAACCTTTGAGTTTTTAGTTGCTTGTTCTTTTGGTGTTCTTCTTAAAATGTGACCTTGTATTTGCGGGTTAATTTCCTCGCCCATATTTTCTTCGCATTTTGTGTCGCGTTACAATATCACCTATCATGGCCAAAGAAAGCAATCAATGAGGCTCCATCACCACACCAACCCCACGGGTAGTCTCTCCTCAACTTGACTTATCTAGGTAAATGATGGTGGTTGTTGTGTTCAAGTTTACATGGTCACTGATGCTCTGTGATACGGCAAACAAATCGGTGATCAGTCTTAGAAAAATCATTGCATTCACGATAAATTTCATATTGGCGGTCTCGTCTACAAGCATTAAGGCTCTGTTTTGCCACCGCAGTTTTGGAGGTGTTTGGTTTCCCAGTGACAGGAAAAGTGATTGTGTTAAAATATGTTTTGAACTCTCTAACTTACAGGAAAAGTGATTGAAATCCATGAACTCTCTAACTTACATAAAAGCTAAAAGAGGCACTGTTTTTTTTTGTTGGAAATCATTCAACCAATGCTCCTTCAGAAGATTTTGATCTCATTATGATCGGGGATGACATATGACTCTCCCTCACTCATATTGGCTCAAAATCACTGACTGTTGAGCAGTAAGTGTGGACTCGGTGTTGGAGGCTTTGCTCAAAATATTCTACGTATACCTATCGAGTTTGGAATACGTATATATAGTACCTCCAACGTAGAGCCTAACCCTAGGACGACATGAACCCATAAATATGCTCTAAGTCAGTCTCGACACATGCATACATATATTAATATATCTAACAATCTCCTCCTATGTCCGCCGTGAACCCTGACTTCGGATAAAATGTGGTTTGTGCAACGTTCAATCCAAACGTGAATCATTCACAGCCGTGGCCAGCACTTGTTCCACATATTGGACTTAAACACAAACAATATGCACGAATAAGTAAAACAAAAAAAACTCAGCTGCAATAAAGAAAAGTCTCAGGTACAATAAAGGCGCAGACCTAAACGCAGCGTCTCATATCAGGCAGAGATCATAAAGTCCGTACAAACAAGTGCAAAAAGAGCTAAACAACGCTCTGAACAGAGATAGCAAAACAAAGAAAATCTAGTAAAGTTCTAACAGTCGTCATCCATAGGATCATCATGATCCGAATCCCAGACTACCAGTGCTCCTTCTGAACCATCAGCCCCTGCAATTTCAAAAGAGAATTTCATTTTAGAATGAATTCAATCCTTTGAAAATTACAAATATCTAGTTCTTTTGTAAGAATTTAGTATTATTTCATTATTATTGGCTGTGAAGACACCTTCAAAGAGAATTATAGATTGACCTCAGAATTCATTATATGCTTTCAAACGAAATGATTTACGGACTTCTGGACACCGCATCTATATCTTTGATCCTATATGGAATGTCATGGTTACTGTCCTTATAAAGTTACTTACAACTCATCAAATTTGGAATGAAACCAATTACTAGAAGAAAAGACAAGACAATTCAAATTGTGTTATCAAGTTTGGAATAACACTCTCCTTCAAGACAACAGTCGAATTCAGGTGAAGTTGTTAGCATCAAGTTTGGAATGAAAAACTTACCAGAGCTGAACTCAGCAACTAAGAGCATCAACAGATCATAACATGTTTGCTTTGACAAAGGAATCAGAATAATCAAAACATTTGTACAAGGCTGAACTAAATCCCCTAATGCTGAACATTGCCGAACTAAATCGCCTTTAGTCGCATTTCCCTCACTATTTGATTAAACGGTCTTTTGACATTCCTTTCGCCAATGGATCAGCCAGGTTATCATTTGAACGTACATTGATCAAAGTGATAATTTCGCATTCTTTCAGATAATTCAATAAGGCATGTCTCAGTCGTGCATGACTCCTCTTAGTATTATAGAGGACATCTTAACGACTTGAACTGGTGCTTGATTATCACAATACAAGCTCAACGAGTTCACTTGTAACTTAGACAAGAGAATGTCCAAAGTTAAGTTCCTAATCCAATCTGCATCTTCACCGGCCAAAGCTAAGGCAAACAACTCGGCTTCCATAGATGACAGTGCTATACAGATATGTCTTTTGGATTTTCAAGTGATAGCAGCTCCACCAAAGTGAATATGTATCCATTGGTAGACTTGTTCCCGGTTTCTAAACACCACGATGTATCATAATGTCTTCCACAGTAAGTGGGTAGCCACTGTAGCACAGCGCGTAATATTAGTACCTCTTAGGTATCTCAACAGTGTTTAGAGCTTCCCAATACTCTTTGTTTGGATTACTGGTTAAAACGGCTCAGCATGCTTACCAAAAAAGCAATGTCTGGTCTGTACAACTTGTGACATACATGAGACTAAAAATTATTTTGGAATACTTAACTTGATCAATGCTGATCTCTTCATTATGACTCAACTTGACATTATGATCAAACGATGTCTCAGCCGGGCTACAGTTATCATATTCCCGGGGTAGAAAGAAGTTGCTCCATATAATGAGCCTGACTAAGAGTAACGCGACCCTTGTCAACTTTAACCTTCATACCTAACAAGGTATCCGCAAGACCAAGTCCTTGACAATTTATTTTCAAAGAATATGACATCTCTAGACTCTATCACAGTATTCGTGGATAGATCGAGAAATCTGTTGGTTACACTATCTTCTACATTATCTAGATAGACGCATGTCATTGTTCTAAGTTCCACCTTATGCTTCTTAAGGTCTTATATTCGCACATAGGAAATACATCCTCAAGTCTTTAGAGTATCGTATCTACAAGGATGACCGTGTCGCAGCTTATAAGGGGCAGAAGTGAGCTGAGAATGAGGCACTCTATTCAGAATGTGATTTGCAATAAGACTGCTTCTCCCCAAAAGGAATTAGACATGTCAGCTATTAGGAGCATAAAATTCAACATCTCTGTCAAAGTTCTTTTCTTACGCTCGACAATATCATTTGACTCTAGTTATTTTGGTTTGAGAACACACCTCACGCTTGTCAAATTGAATAGACAGATCTAAGGGGATGTTATGACTCTCGCTAGATCTAACATTTCCTATAGTTCACATGTCCAAGTCTGTTATGTAACAACTTAGGATCAATAAAGTTCGAACTGATTTGGTTGATGTTATCATTGTTTAAGCTAAGTCTATACATTCCGTTGATCAGGTACGCACACCCAAATAATGTGAATTTACCGTTAATGTCATTCTACCGTTTTGAGTTGTAAAGGACATCTCAGCTTTATCTAATATACTCATTGAAATTAGATTTTTAGTTAATGTAGGAACTACTTTAACATTGTTTAAAAATAAAAATTTACCAGATAAGAGAACCAGCTCGGCTGTCCCAGCATGAGTCACTTCGGTCTCTCCTCTATTGCAGTTCTCCACCTTCTCCTGCACCACCTTGATCTCAGTTAGTAAACCTTTGTCATTCGTCACATGACAGATAGCGCCGCTATCTAGCCACCACTCAGAAGATGAACTGTGGTGACTGCTTCCGATCATATCCACGAAGGACTTGGAATTGAGGCATCTGTCAACATGTTCGCCACATTTTGTGGGGCTTCCTCTTTTTTCTTCTTCGGGGTCATACAATCAGCCGTCCAGTGTCTCCACTTGCCGTAGTTGTGTACTTGCGCTCTTCTTTTTGAAAGAGGGCTTTTTAGTCGTCAACTGTGCAGAGACTTCACCTTTGGGTGTTGGTGACTTCCGTCGAGGCTTGCTGGGTCGAGAAACGAAGTTGACAGCCTGTGAGTACTTGCCACATTGTTCCAAACTCTTGTCATTGATATTTTGATCCTCAATATGAATGAACCTTTTGAGTTCATCTAACACGATCTTTTCCTTCAATCTGTGCATTTCAGTTTTGAAGGTCAACCACTCAGGTGGTAGCCTGTTAAAAATCAGACACAGAAAGAGATTATCTGAAATTTTGGACTTATCGTCCGTCAACTTCTGACGTAGACTTTCCATTTCGATTATTTGAGAAGTGATTGACGAGTTTAGATTGAATCGTAAATTGAAGAGTCTCTCCCCAAGGAGAGTATTCGACAACCCCTACTCCTTCTGGAAGTTAGCGTTCAAGCGATCCCAAATCTCCTTTACAGTCTTATAACCGCTGTAGGTCAGAGCGAGTCTAGTGTTCAGTGAATTTAGGAGGTAGTCCCTGCAGAAATCTTCGTCCTTTCTCCATTGAAATTCCTCCACGTCCTCTTCAGTAGTGGCGAAGTCACTCAGAACTGTGTAAAATATCTCGCGTTCCTTCATTCCCAGCTGGACGTGCAGCTTCCAAGCATGAAAATCGGAGAGGACGAACGATTGTAGCTTGACGATGTCGTGCGAACTAAGTTTCAGCATCTCTCTTAAGCTAGAACAGTAAACAAGAAAAAAGTCACTTGAGTCGCACAAAGACGAGACGCGGCTCTTCGGATCTAATCCAGATAAATAATTTGATGTCTCCTCCTTTCCGACTAAGCACAGTCGTTGAACACTAGAATCGATCAACACACCAATCAGAGAGCTGGCTACAAGAAATATTAATTTGGAAGTCACGGGAGATCTGAATTTCAGATCAACAAATTCAACTAGTAAAGAATGCTGCCACTGATCCACAACAATCCTCCCAGTTAAGGACCAAGAATTGACTCACAATGTTGGAGTTTTGGTAGTCTACTGTTTCTCAGCCAAAAAAGGAATGAGAGTCCGCCTTGAAGGTTGCGGCCATAGATCAAGAAAAGAAGAACGGGAAGTTTGCTGTAGAAAATCAAAAGGAGAATTCCTCCTTCACGGATCTGAAGATGATCAAGATCCAAACAGAACACCCGGCCTCCTCTACCAAAGAGATGCAAAGAAACCCGGTCTCAATCAAGGAGCGGCACGGTGATCCTATGTATCGCAAGCGGCGATGCTTCTTTCCTCGCGATCAAGATCTGCAGCGGCTTTCCGCGATTCTGCAACGAACTGGATCGGGGAAGGCGCACTGCTTCAAACCCTTCATTCTTCCAGATCTGAGACAAATCTCTGGCGGCGATCTTTGATTCCCGACCACGATCTAGTGAAACCTGATCCAAACTAACAAATAAGAAGCCAGAGGCGGCGATCTTCACTTAGCTCGCACGAGAGAAGGATCCTCTTCCCGATCTAGAGCAGGAAAAAGACGATGAAGAAACCAGATCCACAGGAACCAGAGCGTTGCCGCGGCTACGATCTGATCAGCGGCGATCTCCAGCAGACCGATCTAGGCTCTGTTTAGCGCACTTTTTTTTTTTTTTTTGCTCCAGTGAGTTTGTACAAAAAAAAGTTCACTGTTATAAAATTTGTCAATTTATTTTGGGTGTGGTTATTAGCAAATCCTATTCTGTTTCTAGCAAATCAAAAAATATTCAAAATATTAATATTTATATTATTTGAAATGACTTCTAGCAAACCATATTTTCCTTCGCGCTTTTTCGAACTGCGTCTTTTACGTGCATTTTTCTTTCACGCTTTTTCGAACTGCGTCTTCTACGTGCATTTTTATGAGAAGTGTTTTACATGAAAGTTGTAGATCTCGACGAGATCTGCTAGTCGAGATCTGCAACCTGCAACCTGCAACTTTCATATTGAACACTTATAAATTTAAAGCCGTTTAAGCCCCCGATTTGGCCCCCCAAAAAAGTCAAGCCGAACCCGAGCGTCCGTACATATGTTCGGCGTGACTTTTTTTGGGGGAAATTGGAGGTGTAAACTGCTTCAAATAAAAAAAGTGTTCAACATAAACGTTGTAGATCTCGTCGAGATCTACAACTTTCATGTTGAACACTTCTCATAAAAATACACGTAAAAGTCGCAGTTCGAAAAAGCGCGAAGGAAAATATGATTTGCTAAAAGTCATTTCAAATAACATAAATATTAATATTTTGAATATTTTTTGATTTGTTAGAAGCGAAATAGAGTTTGCTTTATTTTTGATAAAACTGCATTTATGATCGCCACCAGAAAAAACTTGGTCCCAAAATGAGTTAATTCTGACCACTGTGGCTAGCGCGGATACATGTTGAAATTGTTGAAGTAGGAACTGGGTGTAAGGATGGTGCGGACTAGAGGTGAGCATAAAAATCGGGCCTGTCGTCGGCCGGCTTAGGCCCAGCGTGGAAAAAGCCTGAAAGGCCCGGGCCCGGGCAGGCCTGATACAAGCCCTGGCCGGGCTTTAAGGCCGGACCATGCCCAGTTTTTAGCTGCTAGCCCGGCCTGGTGCCCAGCCCGGGCTAAGCCCGGGCTTTGCTTTAGCTTGACCTGGGACTAGGCCGTGAAAAGTCTGGCCTGAGATCAGCTCGAATTTATATATATATGTTATATAATTATATATTATATATATATATATATATATATATATAATTATATAAACATATATATATAAATAGACTGCGATTTTTAGAAAAAACCACAGTCTATATGTCTATATATATATATATATTAATATATATAATTATATAAACATATATATATAAATAGACTGCGGTTCTTATAAAGAACCGCAGTCTATTCGTCTATATATATATATATATATATTATATATATATATATATATATATATATATATATATATAAGAATAGACAGCGATTCTTAGAAGAACCGCTGTCTATTCTTATTCTTAAAATAATATTTATTAATAGAAAGAACCGCTGTATTCTTATTATTAAAATAAATATTTAATTAAAATAAATATTCTTAGAAAGAACCGCTGTATATATAATTAATGATGATAATTTTATTTTAAAAATAAATATTTAATTAAATATTATTTATTTATTTAGCCGGGCCAGCCCAGACCCGGCCTGGGCCTGGCCGGCCTACAGGGCCTAGACAGGCCTCCTCATGAGGAGGAGGCCTGAGCCCGGCCCGGGCCTGGCAAAAACCAGGCCGGGCCCGGCCTGGGTCTGCCAGGCCTTATGCCCACCCTAGTGCGGACAGTAGAGACCGCGTGTGGTTAGCACAGATAAAATTGGCGAATAGCCAAGTTCATGGCTATGGTTGTTCTCGCGCTCTGTTTTAGCAGGTTCCATGGAGTGTAACTGTGCGGTTGGATTTTGCGAACCGCGGACTACACGGTTTGGTTAGGGAGACCGCGAAGACCGACAGACGGCGATTGATGTGGTTAAGGTTCAGGTCGCGTGACCGGCTTGTTATTTACTCAAGTCCATGCGGACTGTGGATCGTGTCCGCATTGCTGTGCGGACTGGTGGAGTTAATCGCACACATGATCTGGTATGACAGTCCGCATGTTTGGTGGACTGGTGCTGCTAGCTGCCACGTCACTGATGGTTAGTCTATTCCCTTAAGCGGTGACGATATTCGTCTGCCTTCGTCATAAATAACAAAAACTGTAGGAACTGAAACTCGGATTAAACTCGACAGTTAAGATTTTTTAACCGCGCGACAGGTTAAATGATCAAATTTATTATTGTGTTGCATATTGTGCGACTAGCACTTGACATCCAGGAGTCTAGTTCTGAAGGCAGTATATATAGCTAGTAGTAGTTAGTGATGGTCAGCAGTAGTCGCAGATAGGCGACTAGACGGTCTTCTTCCTTGACAATTTACCAGTTTGATATCACAGTACGCCTTTGGCGGACTGAGTAGCAGTTCAGTAAGCTATTCGCTCAACTCGTGGTTAGGCGACCAGGAGTTGCGGTTAGGCTGCATCTCAGTTTCAGTTCAACTGTTCACGACGACTACAATGGTCAGGCGACCTCGCGGTCAGACTACCTCGCGTTCAGGCGACCTCGCGTCAGGCGACCAGAAGTTGCGGACATGGTTATCTTCAGCAGGCAATAAGGCAGTTTGCGGACTGGGCGGTTAGCTTTGGCAGACAGGCGGCTAGGCGGTTATAGTGTGCTGACCAGTTTCTTGTACTTGTCTTTTTGTGATCTCCATTGGGTGTATTGTGAAATCATGTCTCGCAATGTATGCCTCACACTACAAAGAAAACTATTAATTCAATTGTGGTTCTTGTTTTTCTACTTGCTTCTGGTTTATTTGGCTTGGTTGGTTGAGTGTTCCTGCTATCTTTCCCGCTTCACAAAATTTTACATGATATCAGAGGGACAAGGATTTGAGCAGTGATCGGCCACAGAGATTTGCTTCATACTTTTAGAAGTTTCAAGTGAGCTAGGTATATAACAATGTAAGGAGGTTATGCAAGAGGCCTTGAAATGAACTCCTAACACAGACGAACTTCAAGAAGTAGAAGTCGTGTATGAAGAGTTTATCTTCTAGGCGAAGGGAATGTTAGAGAGGTGAGAGCTTGGAGGAGAACAAACATAAAGACTTAGTTCACTCTGAAGCGGACAATATCACGGAGATATTCGACCACTCATCAGATGTAGGTCGGTTGCAGAGATTGGGATGGCCCTTGATGTCTGTTTAACAAGAGAACGTAGCTGACTACAGTTCTTGGAGAATGAGTTGGCTAAAGCAACTCAGGGAGAACTGTCCATATCATCTTTTTTCTTGAAGATGAAAACCTATGTGCTTAAATCTTAACATTAAACCCAGAGAGCGTATCTCAGACGCAAAGCTGAATAGACACATTATTCACAGCTTGCAAAAGGAATATGTGGCCTCTGTTACGTATGTGCAGGGCTTTGGCCAATCAACCATATTTACTGGAGCTGTGGAATTGCTTGCTTACATGAGAGGCTTGAAAGACAGATGACTGAAGTTTCCATCTCAGAGGGAGATACGAGGTTTCTACTCTGAGGAAGAAAGAGATGAGAGAGAAGGAAGAAGACATGTAGATGATGGTCCTCAACTTCATCCTTAGCGGAGAGGAGGAAGACTTTAAAAAGGGAGGGGAGGGCGAAGGGAGGACCAGATGTTACAAGGGTAATAAGTGATAACTTCCCAAAAGAAGTTATCTAGCCACGTTTTCTGACATATTACTCGGCATATCCGACACGAATTAACACAGAAAGCTATAGAAATGAAAGTAATTATTTGATTATCTAATTCAAGGCTAATTTGGTCTCTTTTCATTGTATGTTTACTAGTGGTGCAAGAGGAATAAGCTCATGGACGGAAATCTGCCAAAATATAAAATCTGGAAAAGGTTGCAACGCACGAAAAAATAAATAGTTGCAACAACTCGCGTGCTGGTTGGCAATGCAAGTAGGCACAGCGCAGGTGTTGCAACACCCCAAAAAATGAAGGTTGCAACGTCACCTGGGCGGTTTTCAGATTTTGAAATTCGAATTTTGCCACCTTTTCAAATTTGGAAGGAGGCATCCCTTGGCATATTTGGAGGCGTTTTTAAAGGACAAAAGCAAGGAAAAAAAAAGAGGGAGCTTTTGGAGGAGAAGATCCATCTTGGGAGACAAACCCTAGGCAAGAAGAAGAAGAAGGCTACTCCGGATCGTCAAGAGCAACGGATTTTGCACTTCCAAGTGAATTATTTCCTGAAACTTTTGAATTTTCCGAAGCATGTCTAGTAAGATCCATCTAATTTGGTTTCATCTCTCCGCCATGAACTAATTTCTTAGATCTTGTGTGTTGTGAGTACCTTACTTGTTGTGATGACTTGATTCAAGGTTTTGACTTAATGATTGTTTGATTTTCTATCTTTATTGGAATTGTGTTCTCTATTTGTGGATGTTTTGAGCAAGTATTCATCTTCTAGTTAGCATGGCGAGATTCGAGAGAGGAGTTATGCTAGTCTAGGGTTGAATCCTTTATATTACGTGGCGAGATTCGAGAGAGGAGTCACGTATTTCTTTAGTCAAAATTCCATCTTTTTACTGCACTGCGAGATTCGAGAGAGGAGCGGTGTAAGTGTAACCTAATTTCTAATATAACTTCGGGAGAGAAAGAGATTTCCTCTTGGGTTAGCATTGTGGATTTGTGCGCTTTTCGTTACTTTCTTTCCACCCAAGTTAGAGATAACTGGGGGAATTTGGGTGACCGGATCTCGGAAATCGAGGGATAAAGAGATCCGCTTTTGCATCCCTGCAAGATAGAAGTCAAACAACTCATGAAAGCTTTTTCTATAAAAAATCATCGCAATAGGTAAGGGAAACCAACATGCAAGATTGCTTCCCTAAAACTTGGATAACAATATTTTCTTGTCCGCGCATTTTAGTTCTTGTCTAAAGAGTACTTATTTAAATAAATCTAGAAATTCACCTTAATTATTGTCTTGAATTTAGAGAACGGGAAGAGCTAGTAATTGTGATCACTAGGTCAGTCACCTCCTCGAGGGAACGATCACTTCTCACTTTATATTACTTGATCCGGCACGTGCACTTGCGTTATTATATACATCTATTTCGGGGCGTATCAAGTTTTTGGCGCCGTTGCCGGGGAGGTGCTTCTGAGTTAGTGTTACTTATTTTCATAATATTAGTGAATCCCTAGTATTTAGAGATCAAGTCTTTTTTTTTTTTGATTGTTTGTTTGTTTGAATCAAGTTTATTTGAAACTCGGTGCAGTGTATGTCAGGTATAGACAAGTAGAATTATTGCCTTTGAATTCTGAAATTGAGCGTACCTGTAGACAAAACAGGAGAGACTTTAGGACCGTTAACATTATTCATCCTGCGATGGATAATCATGTGCAAAACAACATTGATGATAATGAGGAGCATGTTGAACAAAATGTTCAACCTAATGCTCCTCGCTTGACATGCTACGACTATAATACACCTCTAGGTAGGGGTTTGCATTTCAGCATTGCTCGTCCGGCAATTGCAGCGAATAACTTTAAAATGGACCCACTAATTATGCAACAAGTTCAATACAATAAGTTTGGGGGTCTCAATCATGAGGATGCAAATTCTCATTTAAAAACTTTCTTAGCCATCTGTGATATGTTTAAGTGTAACGGGGCATCCGATGATGCAATTATGTTACGACTGTTTCCGTTCTCACTAGAAGGGAGGGCTAAGGATTGGCTAGATTCTTTACCTGATGATTGTATCACAACTTGGACGCAACTAGTCGAAAAATTCTTACATAAATACTTTCCTCCTTCGAAGACTGCAAAGCTAATAAGAGATATAACCACATTCACACAGGGAAACGGAGAGACACTGTACGACGCTTGGAGCGTTTTAAGGAGCTACTGAGAAAGTGTCCCCACCATAGGTTAGCCCTACATCAGCAAGTTTCCACCTTCTATAATGGTTTGCAAATTGCAACCATGATCTTAGTAGACGGGGCTGCAGGAGGATCGTTGCTTAAGAAGTATCCCGAGGATGCGTATGCAATCCTTGAAGACCTCACTGCCAATAATTACCAAGCCTATGAGCGTCAAGGGAACAACAATCCGTTGGTATCCACCAAGTGGACCAATTCACATCCTTGGCCGCTCAATTGGCATCACAATTCAACCTAATTAATAAGAGATTAGATTCATTATCACAGCCTTCATCTAGTGCTCCATTGACAGTGGAGCAATTAAATCAAATTTCTGAAGAGGCAAATTATGTAGGAGGAGCACAAAGGCAAATTCCACCGGGATTCGCCAACCATTATCACCCGAGTGGCGGAATCATCCGAATTTCTCCTGGAAAAATAATCAAGGGATGAATCAACCACAAGGGTTTAATCAAAATATAAATCACCTACCTATCAATAACAACTCTCAACCCAACAATTAACCAAAGGAAGATATCAGATGAGTTTATCTTAGGCATGTTCCAAAAGTATGACTCAAGAATGGGAGGAATAGAATCTTCATTAAGATCACTAGAAACAACTATGGGTCAACTTGCAAATTCATTAAGTCAAAGACCCATTGGAACTCTACCTTCTGATACCACACTAAATCCAACAAAAGAAAATCATAATAATCAATGCAAAGCTATTGCCTTACGGAGTGGTGTAGAGATTCCAAGTGGGGAGGGGTTGCTTGAGAAAGCTAGCGAAGAAGAGGCAAGTAAGATGCCGAGCGAGTCGAGCACATTAGAGAAGGAGGCGGGAGAGAAGCAAAAAGAGAAATTAAATCAAAAGAAAGACGTAATCTACCCACCACCCCCATTTCCATCTAGACTAGCTAAACCCAAACTTGACATGCAATTCCAGAAGTTTATGGATATTTTCAAAAAGCTAACTATAAATATCCCATTTGCTGAAGCACTTGAGCAAATGCCAAGTTATGTCAAGTTTATGAAGGATATCTTGTCAAAGAAGAGAAAGTTTGTTGATAAAGAGATAGTGGCGTTGACTGAGGAGTGTAGTGCTATATTGCAGAAAAAGCTGCCACCTAAGCTTAAGGATCCCGGCAGTTTCACAATTCCTTGTTCTATTGGAGTGAAGTTTGTTGGGAGAGCGTTATGTGACCTTGGAGCGAGCATCAACCTGATGCCATTATCTATCTATAAGAAGTTGGGTCTAGGGGAGATTACACCTACATCTCTTACTCTACAGTTGGCCGATAGGTCGCTTGCATTTCCTAAGGGAATTGTAGAAGACGTGTTGGTTAAAGTGGAGAAATTCATTTTCCCCGCTGATTTTGTAATACTTGATATGGATGAGGACAAGGATGTCCCCATCATTCTTGGTAGACCATTCTTGGCCACCGGAAGAACACTCATTGATGTTCAGAAGGGTGAGCTTACGATGAGAGTTAATGATGAGAATGTGACATTCAACATCCTCAAAGCCATGAGATTTCCGGATGATAAAGAGGAGTGTCTCTCCATTGAGGAGGTGAGTGCACCTATAAGATGATGCATAATGAAAATATTTGGAGCACAAAATTCTTAGTGCTTTAACAAATGAAGAAATAGAAGAGGATCCAGATTCGAAGGAAACTGAGGAAACGTTATGTACTTTTGAGCATTTACCAAATGCTAACATGTTTGAGTTAATAAGCAGGTCAAGCGAGTCGGAGATCATGAAGCCTTCTATTGTAGAGCCACCTTTGCTTGAATTGAAACCGCTACCCGAAAACCTAAAGTATGTTTTTCTCGGTGAGGATAACACATTACCGGTTATTATTGATGCATCTTAGTTAAGGAGAATGAAGATAAATTGATTGCGGTTCTGTGTGAGAACAAGAGAGCATTAGGCTGGACTATTGCAGACATTAGAGGGATAAGCCCTTCAATTTGCATGCATAAAATCCTTCTAGAGGAAGAGTCAAGAGAGTCAATAGAACCCCAACGAAGACTTAGCCCACCCATGAGAGAAGTGGTCAAGAAGGAGATAATCAAATGGCTGGATGCAGGTATTATATATCCTATCTCTGATAGTCGGTGGGTAAGTCCTGTTCAGTGTGTGCCAAAGAAGGGGGGTATTACGGTAGTTAGAAATGAGAGCAATGAGTTGATTCCCACTAGAACGGTAACTGGATGGAGGATTTGTATGGATTACCGAAAGTTGAATAAAGCAACTAGGAAAGATCATTTCCCACTCCCATTCCTTGATCAGGTCTTGATAGGTTAGCAGGAAATGAGTATTTCTGTTTCCTAGATGGTTACTCGGGGTATAATCAAATCATGGTAGCTCCCGAGGATCAGGAGAAGACAACCTTCACCTGTCCTTTTGGAACATTTGCATTTAGGAAATGCCCTTTGGATTATGTAACGCTCCTGCCACATTTCAGCGTTGCATGATCGCCATCTTTACTGAACTAATTGATGAGGGGATCGAGATCTTTATGGATGATTTTTCAGTGTTTGGGAGATCGTTTGATGAATGTTTAGAAGTGCTAAAGAAAGTTTTGAACAAATGCATTCAAGCCAACTTAATTTTAAACTGGGAAAAATGTCACTTCATGGTCAAAGAAGGGATTGTTCTGGGACACAAGGTGTCCAAGAAGGGTTTGGAAGTAGACCGAGCGAAGACTGAGGTTATAGAAAAATTACCCCACCAACTAATGTTAAGGGAGTGCGTAGTTTTCTGGGCCATGCAGGCTTTTACCGTCGTTTCATTAAAGATTTTTCTAAAATCTCTAAGCCGCTAAGCCAGCTGTTAGAGAAAGATTCCACTTTAATTTGGACGAGGAGTGTTTAGCCGCCTTTCATACATTAAAGCAAAGTCTAGTTTCTTCACCAATTATTATTGCACCTGATTGGTCTCTACCATTCACCATTATGTGTGACGCAAGCAATTTTGCTGTGGGCGCAGTTTTAGGACAAGTGCGCGACAAGGTTTTCCATACAATCTACTATGCTAGCAAGACACTGATCGACGCACAAATAAACTACACCACTACCGAGAAGGAACTATTAGCAGTTGTTTTTGCTTTTGACAAATTCCGCTCCTATTTAATATTGTCTAAGGTGATAGTTTATACAGACCATGCAGCTATACGATTTTTGATAGAGAAAAAGGATGCTAAACCTAGATTGATTAGGTGGGTACTCCTCTTGCAGGAGTTCGACTTGGAGATTAAGGATCGTAAGGGGGCGGAGAATCCTGTAGCAGACCACCTATCACGTCTGGAGTCTGAGTATGGGAAGCATGTAAACATTGAGATTATGGAGAATTTTCCTGATGAGAGGTATTGGCAGTATCGGAGGGGAATACCCCATGGTATGCTGACATCGTAAATTTCATTGTGAGTAACATTTTGCCATCAGATTTAAATTATCAGCAGAAGAAAAGGTTTCTTCATCAGGCCAAGTTTTATCTTTGGGATGCCCCTTATGTATTTAGGATATGCGCTGACCAAGCCATTCGTAGGTGCATACCTGAGATGGAAGTTCGTGATGTCCTAGAAAAGTGTCATGCATCTCCTTACGGAGGGCACTTTATGGGAGAACGAACTGCTATGAAGGTACTAGAGGCTGGTTTTTATTGGCCAACGCTATTTAAGGATGCTCACTTGTTTGTCAAGGCATGTGATAGATGCCAGAAGACGGGCAATATTCATTCGGGGGGCAAGTATGCCTATGACCAATATTCTTGAAGTAGAGGTATTTGATGTTTGGGGCATAGATTTTATGGGGCCGTTTGTGAATTCTGGAGGAAATTTCTACATATTATTGGCAGTAGACTATGTGTCAAAATGGGTAGAGGCCATCGCCACACAAAAAAACGATGCTAAGGTTGTACTCAAGTTTATAAAAGCAAATATATTTACGAGATTTGGCACGCCTAGGGCGATAATTAGTGATGGGGGCTCACATTTTTCTAATACACAATTTAAATTACTTTTAAAAAAATATGGTGTAACGCATAAAATGGCCCTAGCATATCACCGCAAACCAATGGGTTAGCCGAAGTCTCCAATAGAGAGATTAAGTCCATCTTAGAGAAGACAGTGAGTACAACCAGGAAGGATTGGGCATTTAAATTAAATGACGCGCTATGGGCTTATAGGACCGCTTACAAAACGCCCATAGGAGTGACTCCCTTTAGGATGGTGTATGGAAAGGGCTGTCATTTACCGGTAGAATTGGAACATAAGCTTTTTGGGCGATCAAGAGACTTAACTTTGACTTTCAAGAAGCGGGTAAAAGAAGGCTTCTGCACTTGAATGAGTTAGAAGAGCTTAGATTTAACGCTTATGAGAACACGAAACTTTATAAAGATCGGGTTAAAAAATGGCACGATTTGAGACTGCAGAAGAGAGAATTTAGAAGCGGACAACTTGTGCTTTTGTATAATTCACGCCTTCGATTATTTCCAGGAAAGCTGAAATCGAGATGGTCTGGACCATTCCGAGTTGTTGAGGTGTTCCCACATGGTGTAGTAACAATATGTAACGAGAAGGACGGATCAACTTTCAAGGTGAATGGACAGCGACTAAAAATTTATTATGAGGGTGGTGACCAGCGCGATGCGATGGTCATAAAATTTCATTGACGAGTACAAGGAGAGCCGTCTTGCCGAGACGATTAACTTAGGCGCTAGGTGGGAGGCAACCCATCGCTTTATGTTTAGTACTGTTTGAATTTATTAGTTTTTTTTTTCTTCAAGTTTTTCTTTGGTTTTGATTAGGAGAGTAGTGGTGGAGGAATGAATTCAAGTGCTGACGGAAAAATTGGTAGCAGCAGTAGTAGTGGTAGTTGCAGCGCTAAAATGTTTTCTTTGACAAATTTCTGTTTGGAGAGTGTAAACCGCGCAGGTGTTGCAACGACAGCAAAAATAAATGGTTGCAACACTTTAGTTTCGGCCCATATGAGTAGAAATCGTCGACCGGGCTTCATATAAGAAATCGTCGACGGCTTATTCATATTAAAAGCGTTCGACCGGATTCCTCTTTAATACCGTCGACCGGGCCTTTTCCTTACTGGACGATTCCTGCCCTAGATCGCGATAATCCGGCGAAGACGGCGAGTTCTGCGGGCCGTAAATCGACGGCGTGAGTGGCGGCGAACTGCTATAAGTTGATTCCCGGCGAGCCCATCGCCATTTCGCGGACCTGACGACGAGAGCAACTTCGCTGGACCCCTTCCTACTGTTGCATCTCAAGCCCGATCAGGTAATTTTCGAAATCGCCTAACACCATTCTTATTCCAGTTCTCTTCTCCATGCCTGAGTCTCGAATGTGTGAGGGTGAGGAGTTTCCTGATCTTGCTAAGCCCATAATGTAGTAATGTCGACTAAAAGGAAAGGGAAATCGATAGCGAAGAAAGCGTCACGGTTTGTTAGCAAGGATGCAGCTTATAGATTTGAGGATCTAAAGACGTTACCAGTGATTTATGAAAGGGGATTCCTGATGGAGAAGCGAGCATGGAGTCTTCCCTACGCTCTCCAAATGCATGAGTTACACTGGGAGACGTTCTGCCATCACCGGTCGGAGGCCATTCTATCCTGGGTATACGAATTCTACGCTAACGCTAAGCAAATGGAGGACGAGGTCGTGACGGTACGAGGGAGGCTGATCAACATATCTTCCAATGTAATTAACGAGCTGTATGGAGTAGGTGCTGATGAAGACTTGGAGAGTCTGAACAATCAAATTACATCCGACGAACTGGCAGCTGCGATCTGCAATTCACCAGACCCGGAATGGTCACAGAGGTCGATGAAGGCGCTGAAATCAACATCACTGTCCAGGGAAGCTAAGGTGTGGCTTCTTTTCATAAATGCTACCGTTATGCCTACCCGCCACCTGAACAACGTCACTTTGGACAGGGCAGAGCTGATATATCACATTTTGAAGGGGAATAGGATTAACGTGGGAGCTATAATTAGCAACCATTTGAAGATGAAGATACAGGAGGACAAGGCCAAGCTGCTATGGTTCCCAACCTTGATCACAGAGCTTTGTAGGCAGGCGGGGGTAGTTTGCGGTACTGATGATTTGATTACCCAAGTGCGGAGGCCGATAACTGGACAGGTGGTGGAGGTGAATATCAAAGTTGGGACTGAGATGGACAGCGGTTCTAAGACACCTCATAAAAGAATAGGAAGTAGACCTCCAACGTCATGGGCCGGAAAGCGGGAGAATGTAGCAGTGCCATCCGGAGAAGGGGTCACATTACATGAAGCTATGGATAGTATTGAGTACATAAAAGTATACTTGAGATGCCAGCACTGCTACTTCAGTTCCCGACTGGATATTATGGAGAGGAAGATTGATAGTCTCTTGAAGAAAGCAAAGTTGCAGGAGGATGTAGAGCCGTTTCGATATCAGTGGCAGTTCAACAACAAGGGAGAGCTGCTAGCAGCTGATGGAAGGACTCTTGACCCAACTGAATTCGATGAAGAAGAAAGGAATCAGGAAGAAGAGGTGGAGCCGGAAGGCGAGGAGGATCAAGAAATGAATGAACCCGAAGAAGACGATGAAAGGGGGTCAGATTAGATCCTTTTGGTTTTATTTGTTTTTGGATATTATGTGTTAATGGTTGATGGATACCCTTTTGTTTATTTTACGCTCTGGATGACCTTATTTTGCACCATTTTGTTTAACTGCATGGTGAATGATTACTCTGCACTACTTGCATGATATGATATGATCTTGCGTAATTATTTGGACTCATTAAGTGCTAGATTTTGTTTGGAAATCCTAAATTTCATTTGCTTTATTACTCTGCTCTTATGTTCAAATTGATATGTCAAGTTTTAGGCTATTGCTATAATACAGTTATGACATGAATATGAAGGCGATTAAGTTATTCTGGTTCATTGTTGTTGCTAATCCAAACTTGATTAGATTGCCTCCATGTTTTGTTCTCTTCTGTCATAGTCAAGATAAAAGCTGGGCTGGTCAATATGGTACGGAGTAATGTAGATCATCGGAGCACATGAGGAGCACATTAAAGAAACTCAAGAGACTTTGAGGAAATCATTTCCTTATCAGGGGAGTTTTACTGTTTCAATTTCATGTTTATTTAATTCATGCAAAGGCTGAATAGTATAGATAGAATATTATTTCTTATATAACACATTAACCTTGCTAGGGCCTAGCAAGCCCTTAAGTGTGGGGGTGTTGGCTAATATCGCCCCTGCAATTGTGGTGGTAGATAATTTGATTTGATCACTCGTAATTGCAAGATTTCGTATATTGACCTGTACTTAGTGATAAGTTATTCTTGAAGTTCAATGATAATTAATTGGTACGGCTAGGGAATCTTAGGAGTTCAGATTTTGAATTTGAAATTAGCAAGATTTTTTTTTTTGATAAAGCACTCTAAGGCATTTGATTCATGCACATCCTTCTCCAGTTTTTGTTTACTTCTCTGAAAACTTTTGATGTTGATTTCTAAAATTAGGAAATGGGGTGAGCAAGAACTAAGTAATAATGTGAGTCAAGATAATGTTTTAGTAGCTATACCATTTTGAACTTTCATGAGATTCTTTGATTGGTTCTATATCATTTTGCTACCCACTACTGAATGACCAAATTCCCTATATTTCCCTAGTTTTATCTTAATCCACTAGCTATTTATTGGGTGTTCCAATTCAGCATTTATATAAAAAAAAGAGAAAAATTGTGAATTGCCATAGTGATATGTGGCCTAAGTATGTACACGCCTATCTAGAATGATCCCAACTGTGACTATATATAAAAAAAAGAAAAAGGAAATAATCAAAACTTTTGTCATAGTGATATGTGGCCTGGGTAGGCAATTACATACTTAGAATGATCCCAACTATTGGCACAATATGTTTATATATTCAAGGCTTAAGGATTGAACCTCGTAATATGGTGAAAGATTGAGATTATTAACTAGGGAATTACCATGCCACTATTTAAGCCTATTCATGAATTGCCAACCAAGCCAAAGCTAAACCTATGCTCTCGTATGCTGCTAATTCTTATCAAGGCTAGCATAATGACTTAGCTTAGTCTTACCCTTTTGAATTATTGAGGATTTTCAATAAAAAAAGTACGGGGGAGTAAATAATCTGGAAGAAGGCGCACACACTACACAAAATTTTTTAGTATGCTTTATCTTTTATCAAGCTAATGGATTTGTGATGTTTGAACTTTTAATAATAATCAAGCTTATCAATTGAGTAAAGCGAACTTCTTGAATATCTTAGACTAATGTTGGTCAAGATAGGATTGTTCTGATTTGGTGAGTGATAATTATCGAACACCCATTTGAAATAATTATTTCTCTTTGCTCGGGACTAGCAAAGGTTCAAGTGTGGGGGTGTGATAACTTCCCAAAAGAAGTTATCTAGCCACGTTTTCTGACATATTACTCGGCATATCCGACACGAATTAACACAGAAAGCTATAGAAATGAAAGTAATTATTTGATTATCTAATTCAAGGCTAATTTGGTCTCTTTTCATTGTATGTTTACTAGTGGTGCAAGAGGAATAAGCTCATGGACGGAAATCTGCCAAAATATAAAATCTGGAAAAAGGTTGCAACGCACGAAAAAATAAATAGTTGCAACAACTCGCGTGCTGGTTGGCAATGCAAGTAGGCACAGCGCAGGTGTTGCAACACCCCAAAAAAATGAAGGTTGCAACGTCACCTGGGCGGTTTTCAGATTTTGAAATTCGAATTTTGCCACCTTTTCAAATTTGGAAGGAGGCATCCCTTGGCATATTTGGAGGCGTTTTTAAAGGACAAAAGCAAGGAAATAAAGGAGAGTGCGGGAGGAAATAGAAGAGAAAAAGAGGGAGCTTTTGGAGGAGAAGATCCATCTTGGGAGACAAACCCTAGGCAAGAAGAAGAAGAAGGCTACTCCGGATCGTCAAGAGCAACGGATTTTGCACTTCCAAGTGAATTATTTCCTGAATCTTTTGAATTTTCCGAAGCATGTCTAGTAAGATCCATCTAATTTGGTTTCATCTCTCCGCCATGAACTAATTTCTTAGATCTTGTGTGTTGTGAGTACCTTACTTGTTGTGATGACTTGATTCAAGGTTTTGACTTAATGATTGTTTGATTTTCTATCTTTATTGGAATTGTGTTCTCTATTTGTGGATGTTTTGAGCAAGTATTCATCTTCTAGTTAGCATGGCGAGATTCGAGAGAGGAGTCATGCTAGTCTAGGGTTGAATCCTTTATATTACGTGGCGAGATTCGAGAGAGGAGTCACGTATTTCTTTAGTCAAAATTCCATCTTTTTACTGCACTGCGAGATTCGAGAGAGGAGCGGTGTAAGTGTAACCTAATTTCTAATATAACTTCGGGAGAGAAAGAGATTTCCTCTTGGGTTAGCATTGTGGATTTGTGCGCTTTTCGTTACTTTCTTTCCACCCAAGTTAGAGATAACTGGGGGAATTTGGGTGACCGGATCTCGGAAATCAAGGGATAAAGAGATCCGCTTTTGCATCCCTGCAGGATAGAAGTCAAACAACTCATGAAAGCTTTTTCTATAAAAAATCATCGCAATAGGTAAGGGAAACCAACATGCAAGATTGCTTCCCTAAAACTTGGATAACAATATTTTCTTGTCTGCGCATTTTAGTTCTTGTCTAAAGAGTACTTATTTAAATAAATCTAGAAATTCACCTTAATTATTGTCTTGAATTTAGAGAACGGGAAGAGCTAGTAATTGTGATCACTAGGTCAGTCACCTCCTCGAGGGAACGATCACATCTCACTTTATATTACTTGATCCGGCACGTGCACTTGCGTTATTATATACATCTATTTCGGGCGTATCAATAAGCTTGGTCATATCAGAAAAGACTGCATGGTCAATCTTCAGTCAGGGCATACTGCGAATAAAGGAGCTGAATCCAGGAAGGAAGAAGGTGGATATGGGAACTGCTTCATGACAGATATGACGGTATCGTCGATTCATACCATGACCTTCATAAACTATTAAAAGGACTGGATTGTGGACTCGGGGTGTGGACATCACCTCATCGGGAATGCGTCAAAGTTCTCTTCTTTGCAGACGTACACAAGTAATGGTGTTATCATTATTACTGATGATACTGTGCATGTAGTAGAGAAGAAGGGAATAATTTTTTTAGGCAGTAATAAGATGCCACTCATTTTGCAGAGTGTTTATCACGTGTTGGGAATGAAGAAGAACCTATTCTCAATGACCAATGTCTTAGATGCAGGTTATCACGTTCTGTTCGGCCCGACAGAAGTGAAATTTCTCCAAAACGTGTTAGTGGTGAAAGCTGACATGACTTATGTTGGGATAAGAGTGCAAAGATTGTTTGTTTTATCAGCAAGTTCTTGCATTGATAAGATGAGGCCTAATGATAGCATGATTATCTGGCATGAAAAGGCTGGGACATGTCGAGATGAACAAGTTGAAGGTTATGGTGGCAAAAAGTCTGGTGAAAGACCTGTCTAGTCCTTCATCTCTTGGTGACGATCATGTTTGTGTTGGGTGTCAGTATAGAAAGGCTCACCACCTTTTATTTGACAAGTCCCTGTCCAGGTGCTAGGCATCGTTGGAATGCATCCACAGTGACCTGATGGGATTGACCATCACCCACAGTCTTGGAGATAGCCGATATATTTGGTTCTGGTTGATAATTTCACTAGATATACCTGAGTATATTTTGTGAAGGAGAAGTCAGAGGTATTCAAGAAGTTTGTGGAGTTTAAGAAGCTCGTGGAAGGCTGGCTAAATCTGCAGATTAAGAAGTTGATAATAGATAATTAAGGAGAGTTCACTTTAAATGAGTTTCTCAACTTCTGTAGAAAGCATGAGATCCGGAAGGAGCTTTCTTGTGCACATAGTTCACAACAAAATAATATTACAGAGAGAAAGATCCACCATCTGGCGGAGACCTGCAAGAGCTGGCTTCAGTCTAAAGGAATTTATAGGGCTTTTTGGGCGGAGGGAATGACCTAGGAAGCTTATGTTATCAACCGGACGTCGTTGAGCCCCAACAACATGAAGTCTCTGTATGAGCTCATGTTCAAGGAGTATCATAGTGTGGGACACCTTCTGGTGTTTGGATCCACCTGCTATATGCATGTGTTAGATGCTCTCAGGACGAAGCTAGATGAGAAGACAAGAAAACTTGTCTTCATTGGCTACGATAAGTGAAAGAAAGACTGGAAGTGCATGAACCCTGAGATAAAGAAGTCTGTCATCTCAGGGGATGCGGTATTTGACAAGTTAATGTCATACCAGGGTAGTTTCTTTAGGGAACTACAAGAGAGCAGGGTGGGTGGAAGGATAGAAGAAGCTGCTGGTGATCTTCTAGCGGAGCTGCCTATGTCTCTAGGAGCTCTGGTTTCATCTAGCTCAGGGGCAGGTGCTTCTAGTTTAAGAAGTAGGGGGAGCGATGCTCCTATTGTGCCCAGGAGAAGAGCTGATGCAGAATAAGCAGCTGGTGTGGTGGACCAGGGTCAGGCCTTGCGGAGATCGAAGAGGATCATTATTTCACCAGCTCGATACAGGGACATGAACATGATGAGTTTTGTCTCATGTTTCTTTGCAGGTCCTATGGACGAGCGAGAGCCATCATGCTTTGAGAATTCCATTGAGATTAAGGAGTGGGAAGATGTCATGAATGAGGAGATGACCGCGCTCAAGAAGAATGAGACTTGAGATATTGTGCCCAAGGTCGATGACATAACTCATGTAACCTGCAAGTGGTTTTATAAACTCAAAAAGGCTGACGACGACATTGAGCAGTATAAGGATCGCCTTGTAGCTCGGAGGTTCTCCCAGAAGTACGATGAAGACTACGAGGATATGTTTAGTCTGGTGGACAGGATGAATTCAGTGCGGGTGGTCATTTCATTGGCGGCTTGCCAATGATGGAAGATTTGGCAGCTTGACTTAAAGAATGCTTTTATTTATGAAGAGATTGACAAAGATCTTCATGATCCAACACCTAGATACATATCTAAATAACATTCAGGACACGTCTGTAAACTGAAGAATGCCCTCTATAACTTGAAATAGGCACCTCGGGCGTGGTATAGAAAGACCGTAGAATACCTCTAGTTCTGTGGATATTTTGCCTCAGATTCTGATTAAAGCCTATTTGTAAAGAAGATGAGAGAGGTTCAGGTCTTGGTACTGTTGTATGTTGACGATATGATCATCAAGGGGAACTCAAAAGAGGAGGTAGCTAGGTTCAGAGCCGAGCTAGCAATCAGCTTCAAGATGAAAGATCTTGGGGAGCTCCACCATTTCCTTGGTATTGAGGTGGAGAGGAAAAAGTGTGGTGTGCTCATTTCCCAAAAAAGACTATGCAGAGCAGATCGTGAAGCGATTCAGCATACGGGAGGGAAAGAGCAACTCTACTTCACTAGTGATTAGTCTAAAACTTCAGCGTGATGAGGGAAAGATTTTTCCAGATCCCCTAGTGTTCCGGGCTCTGCTTGGGAGTCTCATTTGCTTGACTATTATAGAGTCAGATATCGCTTATGCTATGGGCCAAGTAAGTCGGTATACGTAAGAGCCACAAAAACCTCATCTGGTGGCAGCTAAGAGTATTTTGTAGTACGTGAAGTCCACCTCAGATATGAGTCTCTTTTATGAGAGGGACGCATGCTTCAACCTACATGGTTACATGAATGTTGATTATGGAGGAGATATAGACAATCAAAAGTCGACGTCTGGTTAAGTCTTAATGTGCAAATTGACAGCTATCTCGTAGTATAACAAGAAGTAAAATTCTGTGTCCATCTACACTACTGAAGCAGAGTACAAGGTGCCTGTCTTGGCAGCTCAGGAAGCCATCTGACGAAGGTGGTTGGTGGTGGACACCCATGAGGAGGTGCGAGGTTCTACTCTGCTACGCGGTAATAACAAGAGTGATATCAACCTATTTATCAATCTAGTTTGTCACGCGAGGACAAAATAGATCAAGATTGAGCAACATTTCATTTGGAAGAAAGAGATGGATCGATCTCTGATGGTGGAATACATGCAGAGCCAGCACAATGTTGCTGACATTTTCACAAAGCCGTTGTTGAATGGACCATTTGTATAAATATGGGTGTTGGCCTAGTTATATATAACAGTAACTATAAGAACTGAAGCTCAGGTTAAACTCGGCGGTTAAGATTTTCAAACCGCGCGACAAGGTTAAGTCATCAAATTTATTGCTGTGTTCCAGATTGTGCGGCTAGCACTTGACAGCTAAGAGACTGGTTCTGAAGGAAGTGCGTATAACTGGTAGCAGTCAACGATGGTTAGCAGCAGGTCGCGGATAAGCGACTAAGCAATCTTCTTCCTTGGTAGTTTACTAGCTTGATATCACAGTTTGTGTAAAAAATTTCTGAAGCGGGAGTTAACGAGGTCGCAAGAACACTCAACCACAACCGAAGCCAAATAAAAGACAGCAGCAACAGTAGCACAAGAGTTTCCGATTGAAAATTAAGTTCTATTACAGGCCGATGCATACATTGCAAGACATGATTGCAATGTACATGAACATAACAAAAAATAACAAGTAACCGCACAGACTAATTCCAGTAATCGCACAAGCCGCCTACCTGCCAGCTGAGTCCGCCGAGACCATCGAAGCCTCCAATCCATGGCTAACTGCGCGGACTACTGTTATTGCAATGCTGAAAGAGCCCGAACAAAACCCGCTGATTGACCGGGCGAACTGCTCCACTTATCCGCAACTCCGAGGAAGAGATCATGCCGCAAAGATCACGACATGCTGCTAACCACTGACTGTATCCGCGAACTAATCCACACCAACGTTCCGCTAGTCTCCTAGCCGTCTGGTGTTAGTCGCACAGCCTACACATAACAACTTCCTTAGTTGCAGCGGTAAAACTGTAACCGCAAATTCAAGCGCGAGCTCGTTCTTACTTTTCATTGCTTCATATGATGAGTCGAGGGGTCCTGTTTATAGATGTGTGAAGGAGTGTCGTCACCACATACACTGATAGGATAACCACCCATCAACCCCTGCCGGCTAACACTTGTATCCGCACAATGTGGATACCAACACTATTTGCCGGATAGACCATCAGTCCGCCAAAACCCCGCGGACACTGCACGCATTCACTGACTAAGGCGAGCTCGGCGAATACCACTGACTAAGGCGAGCTCGGCGAGGTGCCAACCAGTCCGCCCAAGGTGAGCTCGACGAGCTAGGCAGCAAGCTGGACTTAGTCCTCCCCTGACCAAGTCCATGAGAAACCCGCGATAACCAAAACTTAACCGCGCCACCTGATACCGAGATCGCGCCTTACTGAACAACCCCAGTATGCAACCACCATGCGGACTGCTCCATCAATCCGCGCGACCTCCAAGCAACCTGTTCGCGCAACAGTGCTTACTCCACGATCCAACATCCAGACCGTAAGCACTGAACCATGCCAGACACCTGCGAGCTCCATAGAGTCCGCACCACTAAACCTCGGATAAACAACATATCCACTCGGTTACCACCAGAGCTTGCTGGTTCATTTCGCCAGAGAAGAACCACATTCAAGACGGCTGTTCCGACCAATCAATCCGCCAAGGCTATCTACCTAGTCCGCACAGTCTCTGCGGTTTGTGTGGACTGCCCAATCAGTCCGCCCGAACACCACTTCCCACTTCAACATTGTCAACAATTCACATTTGGCGCACTAAGTATCAGTTCAATAAATTGTTCTCTCAACTCACGGTTAGGCGACCTCAGCGGTTAGTCGACCAGGAGTTGCAGTTAGGCGGCATCTCAGTTTCAGCTCAACTGTTCGCGGCGATTTCAGCAGTCAGGCGACCTCGTGGTCAGGCGACTAGAAGTTGCTGACATGACTATTTTCAACATGCAATAAGACAATTCGTGGACTGGGCCAAATGAAATTCATGCACTCATTCGCTGACATGGTTACAGTGTGCTTACCGCCAGCTTTTTGTACTCGTCTCTTTTGTGATCTTCATCGCGAGCATTGCGAAATCATGTCTCACAATGTATGACTCGCACGGTAAAGAAGACTATAAATTTAATTGCGGGCCTTGTTGTTCTACTTGCTTCTGGTTTTTCATCAGGGTCGTCCGACCGGACCCAAATGAGATTCATGCGCCCATTCTATGCTAACTTTGCTTGTCAAACATATGCCGACTCAATTTGACTTGTTTTTTGAGCTTGCGGGGAGACTCATTCACATAACATTAAAGATTGACCAAGTTCACCAAAATGAGACTCGGGGCGTGCCAGATGGGATTGAGCCTGTATAAGTTGTGCAATTTGGTTATATCTATTCTACTGACAATTGGTTATCTTTTATTTATTTGATCTGGACTGTAAATAGACTATTTCAAATATTTTTCCTACATTTAAAAGTATAGTTTGGCACGGCTCCATTTGGCAGTAAATTTATTATAATAAAGTTCATATTAACGTTTATGAAACGTTTACTTTTAACGTTTATAATGATATAGCGTTATCTTAACTTTAGTAGTAACGTTTGCTTTGTAAATAATATATTGGTATAATCGTTGTTATTGATGGAATTTCTCTGAAATTCAAGTGATCAAATCGGAGTTTCTCGCCCGTGATCTCAACCGACTCGGCAAGACGGTCTCAGCCCATTCTTGCGGAATTTCGAGTTTGTTTGATCTCTCAAACAGATGCCAACCGCGCATACACGCAAAAGCATCCCGGCGCGCTCCACTTGTGATAGTTATGCTCCGGTGACTGCTCCAGCTAGCGCTCCTCAATACTTGGCTTTTATCAAGATTGGATACTTTAAAAACTTGTAAAACAACGGTGGCTTGTAACTCTTCTAAAAGTCTAACTCATGTACTCAAGCTATGTTTGGTTCGGCGTTTAAGCTCCGGTCCGTTTTCTAAAAACGCTCCTCTTCCAGTTTTCTCATTTGTTTTTCCGCCTCATTTCCAAGCGCGAGGCGTTTTATCGCAGCTAAAAAATCAGCGGGTCAAAACCCAGATCGCGATCTCCATTTCTTCGCGTTTGGGAAGGAGAAGAGGTCGAAGGCGAGGGCATCAACTATCGCCACATCTCCGGCATCTCTCCCGTCACCGCGAAGAGTTCCATCCCGCCGTATTGAACTCCGACGACATCCGCCGGCTAGGGCTTCGCGAGCTCCAGTTCCATCCCGCCGTATTGAACTCCGACGGCCCTAATGGAGTGCCGCCGATATTCCCGTTCAGTTTTCTCAAAAGATAACCGATCTCTGTCTCTTTCTTCCCCTCTTCTCGTTACGGCCCTTTTCATCTTCCCGTGTATTCTCTAGCTCCTCTATCTCTCAACATTCTCATCATCTCTTCCTGAAGGCTTCGTTTGCTGAACAAAGAGCTATGACTTGGTTCTGCTTCTTGTTTGAGAGAAATAACTTGATACGTGTGATATATCTATTTTTTGTTGTGCGGGATTAATTTCATCCACACGATCAAATTTTTATGTTATATCTGCATAAAAAGCTGTTGTATTTCGAGTTTTCGCTATTTTAATGTTTAGCAGTATTTTGGAGTATTTGGAGGACCTTTATATCTTTCAATTGGGCCTCGCGATCACTTACAAAAGTTAATTATAAAAAAAATATGTATTGCTAGATTCTCAATTTTTAAATATATATACGTATATTACAAACATATTTTTTAGAAAATTTATATAATTTTTTTAAAAAATATATCCAAAACGTCACCGCAGTTTTGCCAAATGATTCTCTGTTTGGAACAGCTCTGCAAACACAGACTATCCAAACAGATCTCCATTTCCAACATCCATTTTCCAACAGCTCTCTTTACAAACCTGTCTTTACAACAGCTCCTTTTACAACCGCAACCGCTCTACCAAATGAAGCCTCAATCAAAATTAGTGAGTTTCGTCCGAGCTAGGCCAAGCATTATGATTTTTTCACTTTTCGGATTTTTCACGTAAAAGTCTTGTTTGTCGGTTGTTGATTCTCCATTTTGATTGTTTGCACGCTTGACTCGCTCTGCAGATAGGACAGTCCGATTCATCCGATTTGTATGAGCGCTAAGTGATCCGCAATAATTAATATAATAATTATTATTATAATTCCTCTGATAGGGTTTAGGAGTTTGTTATTCCTACCAGATTTAGGAGCTTAGAAGAGTAGACCCCAATTGTTTGCCCTTTTCCAAAGGTAAATTTTTTTTTTGATCCGGGCACAGATGAATCTCTCAAAGCGTTGTAATTTATTGTCTTGTTTTGATTTTTTTCTTAGGAAATCCCTCCATACCAACTATTAATATATATATATATATATATATATATATATATATATATATATATATATATATATAAATATATTACACCTGTAAATAACTATTAAAATAAACAAAATTATGAAAATTTTTCAAAAAAATTATATAAAAATAACTAGAATCCATGTGATGTGTGAGAAAAGTCTAATATCTCACTTATTTTTTGTATTATCTAAGTTAAAAATAAATTATCTCAGATATTATCTGAGATAATAATATAATCACTCAGCTATTTTCTATAATATCTAAGATAAAAAATATAATATCTGAGATAAAAATATAATCTCCCACCTATTTTTTATAATATCTGAGATAAAATGTAATTTCATAGCTATTTTTTGTAATGTTTATGATAAAATGTAATTTTACAGCTATTTTCTGTAATCTCTCAGCTATTTCTTGTAATATCTGAGATTATTATTTTAATTAATTGAAATGAATATTCTTTTTGTTAATATATGTAATTTAAATAAAATTTATAATAACATTTATTTAAAAAATTTAATAGCTCATAAAGATTATTTTATGTAATATCGAAGATTTATTTATGTAACATTGTAATACAGATTTATTTATTTCTCGCATTATCTGATTAAAAATAAATTATCTCAATTTTTCATGTAATATATGAGATAACAATGTAATTTCTCAGCTAATTTCTGTAGTATCTTGTTGAAAGGAGGCCGACTCGCTCATGTGAGTATCCCGGGCCGCCCCCAGCCAAACTGCAGTCTACCGACCCCAACCCGTGCAACGCGGATGGATGTGAGAGGGTGGTTTAAAACCATCTTACAAATGAGGTCACGAGATCAAAGCCAGATGACAACGTCTTGGTGACCTCAACGACCCGCCACTGCCTTATTAAGTCGGATCTTGGATAAGGTTGTCAGGATCGCAATCTAGATTATAGGATCTTACGAACCTACGATCCAGATTTTGTAAATCGATCCTGATTTTGTAAAACGATCCTCGATATGATCCCTACTATCAGATCTGATCCTACTTCAAAACGGTCTCATCTAGGATCTCGATCCTGACAACCTTGGTCCTGGGTGTCCGAAATGGGGTAGGCCGCAGGCGGTTGTGAAGAGCGGGTTGACGCCGGTGGACTGCAATTTGCTTGGGGATGGCCCGGGGTACTCACATGAGTGTGTCACATGGAATGAGCGGTGATGTCCGAACGTGTGTCACTATATCGGGTTGGCGCCGTTTGCTCCGGCTGTCCCAAGTAAATCCATCGAATCAACAAAAAAAAACTCCAACGAGAGAATCCCAAAGGCCAAACATAGACATAGTGGCAACAATTAGACATTAATATTGAATTCAAATTTCACAAATTACAGAAATATTGAAGCAATAATATCACTCACAGGTCACGACCGCAACATAATAATTCAAAATTAAACGGGAAATGCTAATGAGTTGACTTTTCTGCAGTTCTTCCGAATCTCGCCGGAGTCCCCTAAGAGTTGACTTTCCGGCAGTTGTTCCGAATCTGGCCATTCCCGCCGGTGAGTGGGCCCATGTTCCCCATCCTCACCATCGAAACTCCAAAATCCTTCCAAAAGGCCTCGCCGTTCTCGCCGTAGTACTTCACATAGCTATCTCCTCCGTTGCCGTTTCCGTTATACAGCTGCTGATCCGAGTGCAGCAGTCCCCTGTTCTTCATCAATCCCCCGAAGTACGCCGCGTCGAACGCCGTCGACGTCGAGTCCAGCGGCGCGAGGTTGTCGTCTCCGCCCGCCGGCGGGCAGACCGCGCGCGCGGAGGCTGCGAGGCTCGCGTCGAGGGTGGCCGTCTCGTTGTATACCCTGCTTCGGAAGTTGGTGCACCGGGCGAGGCCGACGGTGTGGCCACCGGAGAGGAGAACGAGGTCCTTGAGGTCGAGGCCGTGGGACTGGAAGTTGGAGAGCAGGGCGGCGAAGTTGAATGTCGGTCTCGGGATGTCGTTGTTGGCGGCGGCTTTGCTCGCCGTCAGGGCATCTCTTCTTCCTACCTGCAGGTTGTAGGGTCGCCCTCCCAGCTGCATTTGTTTGTTAGAAGGAACTCAAAACCAAATCATGACAGAGAAAAATAATAATGGGAAGAAAGCTTGTTGATACTTAATTTTATTCAATACAAAACTTGTCATATAAATAGGCAAAGCCAAGACTTACAATGGAAGGAAAAAGTAAATGCCTAATTAAAGCAAAAAGTTATAACAGCCAAGAGCTTTAAAACGAAATGAGTAAAGGCATGAAACCTCCGGTCATTAATTCTCTACTAGAAAACTGAAATAAGACTTAAATAGAAAAGTAACGTAACTAATTATTAACATTCAACCCCTAATTAGTTATGTTTTTCACGTCCCGCACTCGAAGTCGCTCCCGCATTTCAACGAACTTGTTCCTTGCGAGTGCCTTGGTTAATATGTCAGCTAGTTGGTCGTTAGTATGAACGTACTCGACCTCGATCATTCCACGCTCCACGCAATCCCGAATGTAGTGGTAACGAGTATCAATGTGCTTAGACCGATCATGATATACGGGGTTCTTGGTTAGTGCAATTGCCGACTTGTTATCAACAAAGAGTGTTGCTTTGCACCTAATCCTCTTCCGAATATCATCGAGTAGGTTGAGTAACCATACCCCTTGCTGTGCCGCAATTGAAGCTGATATATATTCGGCCTCGCAAGAAGATAAGGCTACAACCCGTTGCTTCTGCGACATCCAAGTGATGATGTTCTGGCCTAGGAAGTATGCAACTCCCGTAGTGCTTTTCCTATCATCAATGTTCCCTCCATGATCACTGTCGCAGTAGCCAACAAGCTTCGTTCCTCCACGAAGGTTCTTCTCATAAGAAAGTCCAAACCCAACAGTACCCTTCAGATACCTTAGAAGATGCTTCACCGCTGCTTGGTGTTGGGTGTTGGGTTTCTCCATGAACCTGCTTACTATCCCCACGGCAAAGGCAATGTCTGGACGGGTATTCACCAAATACCTCAAGCAACCAATCACACTTCTATACTCCGTGGGGTCCACCAAGGGAAATTCACCTGCCTTGCTTAACTTGAGTCTAGGCTCCATTGGAACATGAGTGGCATTGCAATTTGTCATCCCATTTTTTTCAAGTATTTTCAGAATGTATGCAGACTGACAAAGAGTGATTTCATGAGGCGTTTGTGATACCTCTATCCCCAAGTAGTAGGTGAGCAATCCGAGATCGCTCATGCAAAACAACTCCTTCATCTGAGCTTTGAACTTGTTTATTTCCACGCCGCTTGATCCGGTGATGATGAGATCATCCACATAGACTCCAACCAGTAAGATTGAATCTCCCACAACTCGCTTGTAAACAGCGTGTTCAGTCGGACTCCTCTCAAAGCCCAATGAGGATAGACTTTGATCTAGCTTGAGGTTCCAAGCCCGCGGGGCTTGTCGAAGGCCATACAACGCCTTCTTGAGCTTCAACACCTTGTGCTCTTCTCCAATAATCACAAAACCGGGAGGTTGAGAAACGTATACCTCCTCGACTAGATCCCCGTTGAGAAAAGCCGATTTGACATCCATGTGGTGGATGTCCCATCCTTCCTCCGCTGCCAAAGCAATGAGCAAACGGACCGTCTCCAATCTCGCCACGGGTGCGAAAATCTCGTTGAAGTCAACCCCATGTCGCTGCACATACCCCTTCGCCACGAGTCGAGCTTTATGTTTCACGATGTTCCCTTCCGGATCTCGCTTCGTCTTGAAAACCCACTTGAGTCCAATGGATTTTTGACCATTCGGGAGGGTGGCGAACTCCCAAGTGTCATTGTCCCGGATGGAAGTTAGCTCCTCTTCCATAGCTCGTCTCCGACTAGGATCGACTTTAGCTTCCTCATAAGTTGCTGGTTCCCCTGCAGCGAAGAGGCAAAGTCCAGCCTCCTCCTGTTGTAATTCCATCTCTTCGGTTTCGGCGTAGATCTCCTCAAGGGGCCGGAATCGAATCGGTCTGCCGGAGCTTGAAATCGACCCGGAAGTGGGAAATTCACTGGCCACGGCAGAGGAGTTGCTAGTCCCGGGAGAGCTGCTGTAGGCAGCGGATTTGCTGGTCCCGGGAAAGCTGCTGGCAGCGGGAGAGCTGCTGGCAGCGGGCGTGACGCTGGCCGCAGGTGAGCCAGGGGTTGCTGGTACGTGAGTAACAAGAGGAGCTGCTGCTCCTGCTGATGGCAGAAACAGATCGTAGATAGAGGAGTCTTCTCCATTGCTCTCTTCCCAATCCCACTTCGCCTCTTCGTGAAAGACGACATCACGGCTGATCACAAGCTTGCCCGTTGCTGGATTGAATAGTCTGTACGCCTTAGACCCCGCCTCGTAGCCAATGAGTACCATCTTGGTGCCCCGATCTTCAAGCTTTGCAAGGTTGGGCTTTGTTGTCTTCGCGTACGCAAGGCAACCGAAAGTGCGAAGGTAGTGCACTTTTGGTTTCCTTCCGTAGAACGCCTCGTAAGGCGTCTTCCCAACAATGCTATGTGTAGCCGCCCGGTTAAGGAGATGTACCGCGGTTGCTAACGCTTCTCCCCAAAACTTCGCCGGCACGTGTTTGCACTTTAGAAGACTCCGAACCATCCCCATGACAGTTTGATTGCGGCGCTCCACCACGCCGTTTTGTTGCGGGGAATAAGGGGCTGTGAGGAATCGTTTGATACCGACTCCCTCACAATAAGCATCAAACCCCTTGGAGGTGAACTCCCCACCTCGATCGCTACGGAATCCCTTCATTTTGAACTCCGTTTCCATCTCCGCTCGCGCCTTTAGTCTCTTGAAAGCATCCAAGGCCTCATCCTTGGATTTTAATAACTCCACCCACATGAACCTGCTATGATCATCCACTAGCAAGAAAAAATAGTTTTTACCTCCAGGGGTGGCCGGAGTGATGGGTCCGCACAAATCTCCATGTACAAGTTGGAGAGGCTTCGTTGCACGGCCCGCCGCAACACTCGGAAATGGTAACCTCCTCTGTTTTGCCACCAAGCACCCGTCGCAAAGTTCTTGTGAGTGCTCAATGGAGGGCATTCCCTCCACCATCTTGAAACGCCCCATGTCATGAAGTGCTCGAAAGTTGAGATGTCCCCATCTAGCGTGCCATAGCCACGCCTCGTCTTTGTATTGCTCCGCTAGCAAGGCCACCGGAGAATCTGTCTTCATATTAAGGATGTAGAGACGATTCTTGGACCTCTCCACCTTCGCCAAGAGACGCCTCTCTTGATCGAATAGACACAAGAATCCGTCCTCCATGACGATCTTGCATCCGTTCTCCTCCAATTGTCCCAAACTTGCAATGTTTGTGCGGAGTTTCGGGATGTAGTAGACGTTGGTAAAAACTTTGTGATGCTCCTTTTTGTCTTTGAGGAAGACGGCTCCCCGACCACATATCTCCACCGAAGAGCCATCGCCAAACTTCACCTTGCCTCTCACCGTCTCATCTAGCGAGGAGAAGAAATCCTTGCAACCCGTCATATGGTTGCTAGCCCCCGTATCAAGGTACCAATCCGATTTCTCCACGTCGCCGGAAAAAATGCCCGGTTGTACATTCTCTTCATTAAGGAGAAAGTTAGAACATACCATTTTCGGGTGATCTTCTTCGCCCTCCGCCAATAAAAGAGCCGGTTCGATATCCTCGAAGGCTTCGGCCATGTGCGCTCTCTCCTCGTTGTCCTTCTTTTTCGAGCGGCACTCCGAGGCATAGTGGCCCATTTTGTGGCAATAGAAGCACTCAATTTTTGACTTGTCTTTACCACCGTCGTTGCGATCTTGACCGTCGCGTCGATCGTTGTTGCGATGTTGTCCGCCGCGCCCTCGTCCACGGCCGCGGCCTCCACGGCCTCCGGTTTGGTGTCCTCCACCATTATATGGCTTCTTGTCACGAGCCATAAACTCCCTCATCATCAAGAGGAGTTTTTCCTCGTCTTTGTTGGTAGCCCCACCAACACGCTCTTCATGAGTCTTGAGACGGCCGACAACCTCCTCCACGGTCATCGTCGTGAAGTCGCCAAATTGCTCTATCGTCGAAGCAATCTGGGCGAACTTCGATGGGACGGATCGCAAGAATTTCTTCACAACCGCAACCTCCGCTACCTTTCCTCCCAACGCCCTTTGCATGTTGACGTTTGTGGTAAGCTTCATTGTGAAATCATCTATTGAGTCTGTCTCCTTCATGCGAAGCATCTCAAACTCCGTTTGCAGAGTTTGGATCTTTGCATCCTTGACGCGGTCCGCGCCTTGGTACATGATCCGAAGCATGTCCCATACCTCCTTCGCAGTTTTCTTCTCCGCAACCATCTGGAGAACGTCATCTGGAAGAGCTTGTTGGATGACCGAAAAAGCTATTTTGTTCTTTTTCTCATCCACCTTCGCCGTCGGATCGATTGGTTCCACCACCTCCAAGACGTCCTGGACATCGAGGATCCCCCTCATTCTGATAGCCCAGACGCCGTAGTTGCTCCTCGTGAGCACCGGGTATTTGAAGTGTCCATGGAACCCATCCGACTTTGAAGATGTCTCCGCCATTGAAGAAACAACGTTTCTTCCTCACAATGGAACGATCTCCTCCTTGCTCTGATACCAAGTGTTAGAAGGAACTCAAAACCAAATCATGACAGAGAAAAATAATAATGGGAAGAAAGCTTGTTGATACTTAATTTTATTCAATACAAAACTTGCCATATAAATAGGCAAAGCCAAGACTTACAATGGAAGGAAAAAGTAAATGCCTAATTAAAGCAAAAAGTTATAACAGCCAAGAGCTTTAAAACGAAATGAGTAAAGGCATGAAACCTCCGGTCATTAATTCTCTACTAGAAAACTGAAATAAGACTTAAATAGAAAAGTAACGTAACTAATTATTAACATTTGGCCTCATCCGCGGATCAGTTGGTGATGAGAGGTTGCTTGAGGGCCTCTTATCTAGGAGGTCTGGGGGTCGAGACCCAGCCTCAACAACCTGCCGCGCGGTGCTGATGCCGTGGCGGAGAGCTGGTTGGGGTGTACGGCCCGCGGGCCTGATAAAGCTGCCTGGTGCTGACTCCAGGTGGGCCCCTTGGTGGTGATGCCAAGGTGGCAGGGCAGGTGGACTCCTGTCCCTGCATCATAAAAGTGCACTTTTATTGTAACGTCCCTAGCCGATCCAACGTGACAGCGTCACGGCTCCGCTCTAGGCGACAGTACCGGGCTGCAGCCCAAGCACCCCAACCCCTCTCCATCCACAGGCGGGTTGTTGGTGGCCACAGCCTCCCTTTGATGAGGTAAACTCGATAGTCAAGCCCGCACTACGGGGACTTCCCAGGAGGTCACCCATCCCAGGATTTATCCAGTCCGAGCACGCTTAACTATGGAGTTCTTTCAACTCTCATCACCAATTGAGCTGCAGCTCAATTGGTGATGAGAGTTGAAAGAACTCCATAGTTAAGCGTGCTCGGACTGGATAAATCCTGGGATGGGTGACCTCCTGGGAAGTCCCCGTAGTGCGGGCTTGACTATCGAGTTTACCTCATCAAAGGGAGGCTGTGGCCACCAACAACCCGCCTGTGGATGGAGAGGGGTTGGGGTGCTTGGGCTGCAGCCCGGTACTGTCGCCTAGAGCGGAGCCGTGACGCTGTCACGTTGGATCGGCTAGGGACGTTACAATATTGTTCACAATTTTCAGGCATTATTAATCAACATAGCCGTTATATCAGGCGGTTCGGTTCGATTATTCTATGCTGGATATGGTTATTAGAAAAAAAAATGCTATATTATATTAAATCTAAGAGATTAAAATCGAGTAACAACAGAGGCAGTCAGAGAGCAGGGAAGATCCTACAGAACAACTGGGAGCTTATCAAACATTCCCCTCTCGAAAAATTGTAAGAGTCTTCTGATTTCAAGTGAAATTCGAAGAATGAGAGTAAAAGAAGGTCTAAGAAGAAATATTGATATCCACACTTCCTGGATTCTCAAATCAAGCTATATATATAGGCAAGCAGGAACAAATCATCATTCTATGGTGGAGTTAAGGTTCCCACGTTTCATGGAACTTGCATCTTGTTGAAAATTATGAAGTGAAAGTGGCGGCCTAGGGCTGATATCGAGTAGAGTTCGAGTGATTTTGGCTCGGCTCGAAATCGAAATTTTTGACTCGAACACGGCTCGAAATCGAAATTGATTTCGAGTCGAGACAGCTCGAAATTGAATCGAGCCGGCTCGAAATTGAGCAATTTTTCATTTTATTTCTATTTTGCTCAAAATTAAATTGACAACCTATAAATTTAGCAAATGAAACATTTAAAGTCTTTATTCTTTTTGTTTATTTTTAAATTTTGTTATTTTTAATGTTAAAATAAGAATATATTAATAAATACATAATTTTTTTAATTATTTCGAGTTGATTCGAATCATATTTCGAGCGATTCGGGGTTGCCTCGAAATCGACTCGAAATCAGATACGAGTCAAATTGAATCGACTCAAATTGAGTTGAATCAATTTTAACCGATTCCGATTCAGCTCAATTTTCGAACGATTTTCGAGCGACTTTCGAATTTCGAATAATATGCTCAGCCCTATGGCGGCCTGGGCGGCCTGTTCACGCAGTCTGTGCGGACAGGACTAGCGGCTAGCCAGGTCGGCAATGGTGTTGCAGTTAGCTTGTGCTCTGACGACCTGAGCGGTCTATTTGTGCGGTCTGTGCTGACAGAAGTGGCGGCTAGCCAGACCGGCTTGTGTTCAGCAGACAGTTGGTTCCCAGAAGGTAACCGGACAAATATATTTGCTATCTGCAGAGCTCGCCAAGACAGGCACGGTGCAGACTCGTATGGAGTTCGTGAATTACGGGTTGTGGACTGGATTGGAGTTTTGGAGATCAACATGGCGTGTGCTTTGGTCCAGCTCTGGTGGAACGGTCGGTGATAACCGCAGAGTTCGCTGGTTAGAACGGATTGGGGCCGGAGTTCGCCGGTTTGTGTGAATTGGCCCAGTCCGGGAAATCGCGCGGTTTGCGCTGACTGATATCTCTGTCCGCCGAGCTCGACAGCTGTCAGCCTTGTGTGCTCCGGCTGCGGGCTTGGGGCATGCAGGCTGGAGTGGTGTCCGCAGGCGCGTGCGAACTGGAGTTGTGTTCGCAGGTGGGCAGACTGGGGTGGTATTTGCAGAGTCCGGCTATATAGCGATCAAATCGGGCATTGCTTTGGCGACAAGGTGGATTGGATTGGTGTCCGACCTTGGTGGTGCGACTTTGGCGGACTGGCTGTCTAGCCTAGTCGCGGCGGTCTGGTTGTCTATCCGCGGCTTGGTGGATACACTTGGTGCTCGCCGCGAGATAGAGTGGTGATCCTATAAGCTAGGGCAGTGATCACACTCCTCTCCGCGTCTATAAATAGGACCTCCTGTCACATCAATACGCACCCAATTGAACAATAAGTGAGCTCGAGTAGTTGCCGCTGACAAAGTTTTCTATCTGCGCGGTTTGAAGAGTTTAACCGGTTTGTGTTGTGGAACTTGTGCGAATAGCGCTGGAAAGCCAGAGACTTGGTTCTGATTTTGGTCAGGGACAGTGTGTACTCTGCGGTTAGCAACCAACGGTTAGCAGCAGGTCGCGGCTTGCGACCAGACGGTCTTCTCTTTTGCAATTTGTTTCCCAGTTCAATAAGTTGTTCGCTTCCGACGGCTTGTTCAGTTCGGCAGCAGCAATTCGCGTGATATGGCTCCTAGGTGACCGTGTGGTTAGGCGGCTTGCAGATCAGCGAATAGAGTTCAGCATTGGAATAACAGGCAGTCCGCACGGATAGGTTGCGGTTTGGCGACTTAGTGGATTCAGCGGACTCCTTAATTTGTGTAGCAGCAGAGCCAACGGTTACACTTTTAGTCTGCGCGGCTAGGTTCTTGCACAGTATTTTTTCTGCTTCTATCGGGTACATCAGCGAATTATGTCTCGTCTTATAAAGATTTTTTTTGATAGTACAAGATTTTTACTATTCTTTTTGCATCTGGCTTACTTGAGCTCGATTTGATTTAGTATTGCTGCACCTGACTTCCCGTTTCTGCAAATCATGAATTTTAACACACCTTCCCCTAGGTTGTCGAGTGGTGTTAGGGAAAAGGTGGGCATGTAAGTGCCACTGTCAGATTCTGGTCTACCGCCCAAACAATAGTGGTAGAGGGATGCGCCGTGTGCATGTAAGTGCCACTATTAGATGTCTAATAGTGGTAGAGGGATGCGCCGTGTGCATGTATCAGAAAAAGATTGGGTAAAAATTGCGATCTCCTTACTAGGGGAAAAAGATAAAGGAGTTTGGAAACAAAGGTTTCGTTTGGGGGGACTTATTTTCACCGGTCAAGCGGTTGCGATCGCATGAACCAGACCTTTGTTTTCAAATAAAGGTCTGGTTAAAACAAAGGTCTGGTTCATGCGGTCGCAACCGCTTGACCGGTAAAAATAAGTCCTTCAAATCAAAGCCAAAATATGTTCCAATGAGCAGACCAACAACATCACCCCTTGTAAAGCGAATAGCGAACGAGCAAAGTGTGGTGAAAAAGAAAAGGCATGAGAAGTGCAAATCGGTGATGCGGACAAAAAAAGTATCGAGATGAATGACTTAAACATATTCAAATCTAGCGGAAGAAAGTCATCACTAATTACACGAAATGTATACCAGAGCTCAGTCATCAGTGAAGCCAACTCACCGCAACGACCGAGTCATGCGCTGCAACGGCCAATATGTCGGCACAGGAGACCACGCCTGCGCCGCAAGCCGCATCCGCCGCCACTTTGATCTGATCCACCACTTCGAAACCCCTTGCGGAGTTCTTGTTGGGCGCCGCCGTCTTCTCTCCGGTGAACGTCCGCGTGTCGTCGAGCAGAATGGATCCGTCGCACCCCTGCATATACGCAACCATATACTGTTAAGTAATTTCGCATAAGGGTTATATACTATCTCCAACATAGAGCGCGGCAAATTATCCCACAAATACAACATAAGTATACAAATCCACACACGCTCTGCAAATTATCCCATACTCACGTTGACAAAGCAGTCGTGAAAGTGCAGCCGGAGCAGAGAGGCGCCCATGCGCGGCTCCCGCGCCACCGCTTCCTCCACCACCTTTTTGATCGCCGGCAATGCCTCAGGGCACAGCTTGTCATAGTAATCGGGGTTCAGTTGTGCCATTGACGACGCAAAGAAAGCGGCTAGAGTCAAGCTGAAAACTGCTGCAAGGAATTGAGAACAGAGGACGGCCATTAAAGCAGAGGATTCAAAGCTAGAATTACTGAACTAGCAAGGAGTATGTGGATGATGAATCAAAACAGGAGACAGATTGGGGTTTATATAGAGCCGTTGGAGTTTATTTAAATGGATGTATCATATTTGGATTCGGTAATTGGCACTGTTGATGCGATTGGTGGATCAGTTGAACAGCTTCTCTATGTTGACTTTGGAGAATTAGTTATTTTAAGTGCAAATTATTTTCAACTAAATCATGATTATGTTAAAATCTAAAATAATTTTGGTGCAAATCAACTTGTTAAGTGCCAACCAAAATGAAAAAAAAAACCAATTGAGTGCAAGGATTTTGGAATCCTTAGATCATCATTCAATGTTGTCTAGAATTTATGCCCTAGCCTGATTTTGCGGGTTTGAGAATGCACAAAATAGATGTGTTCTATATATTCTTTTGTTGCGGGTCTTTTAGTTTTTTCCCGGTCCGGAGAATCAGATCGTCTTTGATCGGAGTCGGATCGGACGGGCAAACAGTGAAAGAAAACAACAGGAAATGTCAAGGCTTTTTTGACGCGAAAAATTTGGAAATGGTGAAAAAACACGTGATTAGATTTGTGTCAAGCCAAAATCCACCAGCTTGTTGGAGGTTGCAAGAGCTTGAGAGGATATCACGGCGGATGACAGACCACCTCTCCGTTACAAGTACAAAAACGATGGAAAAGAAGCCAATTCCTCGGAGTCTTGATGGTAGCTAGCGCTTCGGCCTAAGAGTGAGGGCCGTGAGGCTGGGTTCATGGAACCTGGATGAGAGCGTTTCGGCTGGAAAAATCTCTAAGCTCATGGAGCTTTGAGTGAAGCGCTCATGTTGAAGCGGAGTCTTGACGGGAGCGCTCTCGCGGGGAGGGTTGACGCGACTTGGAACTTGCCAGAGCCTTAGCGCAAGGAGAGAAGCAGAGTGTGTTGAATTTTTTGAAGTAAGAGTGGCGGCCTGTGCGGACAGACCTCGCGGCGTATTCTTTTGGAGGCGATACGAGGTATCTCGTTGAGATCGATCCAGAAGGTATTCTTCTATGGTTTTCTTGTCCAGAAGAGAGGAGAAGAGGTAGGATCGGATTTGATCCTTGCAACCTTTGTAATCTGTTTCTTTTTTGGTGAATACAAGAAGGAAGAAGAAGGGGAGAGAGGACGTAGCCCGGTTTTGGGTGAACCTCTGTAACATCTTGTGTTTGTGACTGCTCTGTTTTTTGTTCTGTGTTTGTTATTCGATATTCGGATTTCTGCTTCTCGGCACCCCGGATTTCCTACACCGCGCGGCCTGTTCGGACAGACCGCGCGGACTAGTGCCACGGTCTGGTTGGTTAGGCTGCGCGGACTGGTGTGGTGTCTTGCCAGCTCTGTTTTTGTTCTGCGGACTTTGACAGTTTTCCAAGTTTGTAACCGGACGGATTGGTTATCTATCTGCGGGAGTTGCAAACTCATCTGGAGTTCGCCGAGTCTGGCATATTGCGAATTCTTCTGGAGCTTGCAATATCGGCATAGTCTTGTACCTTTGGTCTTAGTCTCAAAAGGCGCAGTTAGCTGGAGACCGCGGAGATTGTCGGTTACTGCGGTCTAGTTCTTGTATCTGCCGGCGTTGTGTTCGCACCAGAGATTGTTGTAGGTGTGGACTTGGTCACGATTTGTACAAAATTTGGTTGTGCTCAGTCTGAGAGTTTGCACGGGTAGCGTGGACTGCTTTTCTATCTGCCGAGTTCGACATCTTGACTGTCTGGTTTGTGCTCTAGTTACGGGCTTGGAGTGTGCGGACTGGAGCAGTGTCCGCAGCGTTCTGCAGACTGGTTGTTGTATCCGCAGTGTCCGCAGGTGTGGCAGACTGATCCTGGTTCTGGCCTTGATGGTGTTCAAGGCGGATAGGTTTTCTGTCCGGCCTTGTTAAGGCGACAAGGGCGGACTGGTTTCGTATCCGCGCTGTGCAGATACGTTTGTGCTAGCTCCGAGTAGGGTGGTGATCCTATCAGTTTGGGCGGTGACCACACTCATCTCCACGCTTATAAATAGGATTCCAATGTCACATCATAAAAATGAACAAATGAACAGTAAGTGAGCTCGGGTTGGTTGCTGCATACAGGTTTTTGTTATCCGCGTGGATTGAGAAGTTAAGCGGTTTTGCTATAGCAGATTGTGCGGCCTGCGCTGAGAAGCCGCACAGGTTGGCGGAAAATGAAGAATCAGCCTAATTCCATGATCTCATCAGAAAACCTCAGAGCTCTCTCTTGCGTCGGGAGTTGTTTGTCTTCAAATAAAAGTATGTGAGACAATTTATAGTTTTCTGGAGGGACTCGTTAGTAATTGCGACGTCGCTCCGTTTCGGTCAGCTAGATTACCAATTTTAGCAAAACGACGAAAACACCCCGGGGCCCGGGTAGATTGCGAGGCGGTGGTCGGCGACGGCGCAGGGCGCGCTGCGCGCTCGTGCATGGAACGTCCTAGTGCTTGTTACCAAGCCTTAGGGGGAGCACAGGTGTTATCGAGTCTTAGGAGGAGCGCGGCATTTCGGGCGCGATTGGCCCGGTCGGATTGGTTGAGAGAGGGTGAGTTTTGCATTGTTTTTAATGATTTGTATATAGTTAAAATTGATCGGCACTTAAGAGGACTCTATAATAATTAAGAAAAAATTTATGACAATTTTTTATAAAAAAATAATTTTGTTTTCTGATGTGACTGACATGGCAGAGGTTGATTGGCTTAAAGCATATCTTATAGCTTCCTCTAGTTCTTCTTATAATTAAGGATAATGTTCTTTTGAGTTTGCATAAATATGAGAACCTCTTCTATCTTTTTAAATTGTAAAATTTATGGCTCAAATGTGTTGTTTTTGTTACACCCTTGTAAAAAATTAACATAAATTAAGGCACCGTTTGGTGGGATGGTGGCGATCATAAACATGGCGGTTATAAACCGTGGTTTGCAAACACACTTTCTCATCTAAGGAATTTATCTATTTTAACAATGACGTTTTTATATAAATTTATTGGAGCAAAAAAATCCTGTCAAACAGAGCCTAAAACTTCAAAGTATATTCGGAAGAATTATTGTTATGGAATGTTAATGAAATCTAATCACCTTAATTAAAACTCTGATTAATTAGTTTATATATAATTAGCCTAATTAACTACTATCTACAACTAGTCATGAATATATGTTCATTAAATTGCATTAAACATAGCCTTTTATATACTAAACTATTTAGTAACATAATTATGAAATTTTCTATTAGTTAATTACATTAAATGCCCAGGACTTTCATTTGGTTAGGCAGTAGTCTATGTTAATTATGTGATTTGAAAGAGGTTAGGTGAGCTACTTTGGAATGCTTTTGCCTGGTTCTAACAACTTTTGATTTAAATATTCGCATATTTGCTATTAAAAATGTTGTTTTTTCAATAAAATGAAGTCCAATAATTAGTCTAAAATTAAGTCAACATCCAATGTAAGGTCATAATTGCATGAATTTGCATGCACCAGACCTCACATAGCTTTTATGATTGACATGTTAAGCAGATTTATCAGTAATTCTAGCCAAGATCATTGTAGTGCTCTCGATAGACTAATGCGATACTTAAAGCATATCTAGAAGGAGCAATTGTAGCTTAGAAGTACAAGAGGCAATCATGCATTGCTCTCTTTTATGAAATTCAAACTCTAAGCTCCTGCTTAAGCATGAGAAAAAGTAGAGTGGATAAGAGATTCAGTGATAGACATTTCACTGACGAGCCTGAAACTGAGTTCTGTTGTAGTTTACTTCGATAATCGGGCTACAAAAATGATTGCTACGAACACATTGCTCAAAGACAAAAAAAGCAACTAAGGATGAAACAAGTATGGTTAACCTCCCTCACAAGTCAAGGGATTATGACCCTAATCGACACGAGGTCCGTAACACCCTCATCCGTCGCATGGGACATAACAGAAGGTCCGGTCGGGGCCCCACGCCATCTACCACGGACAGACAGTGGAGTTACGTATTAATACCAAACAACTATTACACAATATCGAATCCTAACACAGAGCATTCACAGAAGCTTTTAAATCAGTTGGAAGAACCCATCACAGAACATGAATGTCCACTATAACTCATGGCAGGAATGAAAGAACAAATACACAAGAATTCTTGGCTTTATGAGCTTACAATGTTTAATTAAACAATATGTGTTTTACATACTTCGGCACGCAGGCCGGCCATATATAAAAATAGTAAAAGAAAACACTTCGCTTTGGCCTTTAAGTGCCAGCACTACAACAAGGGCTTTAGCCCGCTACTTGCCACTTGGCTCACATATTCCTGCATAAGAACAATCCACCGAACGGTAGCAAAACAAGGCAACAGTCAGCTAAAGCTGACCAAATTATAACGACCACCCCTTTACTCGGGGCGGCGGTGCTCCTTCCCTGCAATGTATTAGCAAAACCAAACATAATAGTGAAAGTACAATTTAAGCACACTTCACCACAGGCATAGGGACGAACGGTCACACACCCCGTACTCTCAGGGCACATTCTCGGTGTTCGGACAAAAGCCAGGGACACACCATCGTTCACTAGACGGCAACAAACATGAGCATTTTTGATAGTCTTTATGGCCTGCACATTAACTAAGACCCGTAACTATGGCAGCGACAGATAACACTACCCACAGACACTCGACATAGCTACTGGGTAGGTTCGGCCCTTTCTCGTTGCTACATCGCCTGACAAACTGTAACGTCCCTAGCCGATCCAACGTGACAGCGTCACAGCTCCGCTCTAGGCGACGCTACCGGGCTGCAGCCCAAGCACCCCAACCCCTCTCCAGCCCACTGGCGGGTTGTTGGTGGCCACAACCTCCCTTTGATGAGGTAAACTCGATAGTCAAGCCCGCACTACGGGGACTTCCCAGGAGGTCACCCATCCTAGTACTACTCCATCCCGAGCACGCTTAACTATGGAGTTCTTTCAACTCTCATCACCAATTGAGCTGCAGATCAACTGGTGATGAGAGTTGAAAGAACTCCATAGTTAAGCGTGCTCGGGCTGGAGTAGTACTGGGATGGGTGACCTCCTGGGAAGTCCCCGTAGTGCGGGCTTGACTATCGAGTTTACCTCATCAAAGGGAGGCTGTGGCCACCAACAACCCGCCTGTGGAGGGAGAGGGGTTGGGGTGCTTGGGCTGCAGCCCGGTAGCGTCGCCTAGAGCGGAGCCGTGACGCTGTCACGTTGGATCGGCTAGGGGCGTTACACAAACAACCACGACGCGGGTCGGCCTCACCATTCCCATTTCTCCCACTTTACAAAACCCCGTTTTGATATACGGATGGCTCTCAGACCACCTATATGTGCTCTCAAAGTACTCAGCCCCACATCACAAGCCCCAGGTCTCCACGACATAGGCCTCAAATACTGGCCCCAGGTCTCCACGACATAGGCTTCAAACACTGGCCCCAGGTCTCCACGATACGGGCCCCAAACAAAGCTCTCAAGTAGCTACCGCAGACGGTAGCACTTCCCTCGCGCGGTACCTGGCAGAAATGCGTTTCTACCCAGTTTTCTGGGTGCCCTTGGAGTTAGTCCCCAAGGTTCTTTGCTGCAATCTACCGTGTAGAAACCCGAAAAACAAACATCACGGAGTTTTCTCCAGTCAAATCAAGCAAAATGAAAAATATCATCAATCCAGACCAACCTGTCCGGATGGGCTTCACACACTATGTCTATGTTCGTACTTCGATTCCGAACTCTATATGTAAAACTACGGGGATATACCGTATCTACCCGAAGGAAAACCTCACGCTCACTGCACACTCGCAGGAGAGGGTTTCCTATGCAAAAGGAAGAGGACTTCACCTTTCCAAGTTGAGAATCATTACCCTTTGCACTCTCTTTGGAGCCATGCCAAAGATCTAGACGGATGAACGCAACCACAACGATCTTGCCTCCACAGATCCGGACTTGTCTTGCAAATCGGGACTTCGGAACTTCAACGGCGGCAAAAACTCTCTTTTAGCGCCGCTACTCCTCCAAAAAATCCTGACCAAGTCCTCACTCCAAAAAAATGAAGTGAAAACGGCCAAACCAGACTTATATATAAAGCTACCACCGCGCGGTAACTAGCTACCGCCGCGCAGTATCATAATTCAACGCCTCGTTTCAGGCACAACAACCCAAACCCTCCAATCACAGGCCGACACGTGGCCACGTCATTTCAGATTTACTACCACCACGCGGTAGGATGCTAATGTCGCGCGATAGACTACGTCGGTTACGACACAACACCGACCGCTATCGTCGCACGGTAGAATCCCGAGAACTATAACAATTAAATTGACTCAGCTATCGCCAACGGTAACAATGTCGTGCGGTAACATCTTTCCCGGGAACTCTGCCAGACTAATTCCCAGCTACCGCCGTGCAGTAACATCTTTCCGCCGAGCGGTAACATCTTTCTCGAGAACTCAACGCTCTCGACGCAAACCCTGGAGCTACCGCCGCGCGGTAACTAGCTACCGCTGAGAGATAACCTCCATAGAAGCATCTCCCGTCTTATGAAATTTGGGGCATTAAAAATCTCCCCCACTTAAAAAATTTCGTCCTGAAATTAAGTGATGCAGGAAACTAAGGAATTAAATCGTAAGCGCCAAGCTTGGATAAGAACTGATGATACAACGGTTGAGGTAGGGCCTTTGTGAGAATATTTGCAACTTGTCTGGTAGCCGAGACATACTCTAATTCCAATTTTTTTGATTGAACCTTTTCTCGAATGAAGTGACAGTCAAACTCAATGTGTTTGGTTCGCTCAAGAAATACAAGATTCTTGGCAATATGAATGGATGCTTGACTATCACAAAAAAGAGTAGCTGGTGAGGATAATGTGACATCCAATTCTCCAAGGAGACTTTCTAGCCAGGTGAGTTTCGACACAACTACTACCATAGAACGATTCTCAGCTTCTACTGACGAGCGAACAACGACGGTTTGCTTTTTGCTACATCAGGTAATAAGGTTTCCTCCAAAATACGTGCAAAAATTGGTTATAGATCGTCTGTCGTGAAGGGATCCCACATAGTCAGCATCAGAATATGCGATCAGAGATAAATACACGGCTGGTTTGTACATAAGCCCGTGTCCTGGAGCAGTCTTTAGGTATCCGAGAATACGCTCTATAGCCTGGAGATGAGAGGTCCGCGGAGTGTGCATAAACCTAATGACAACTTTGTCTGCAAACTAGATATCACACATGGTATCCGTAAGATTTATCAGCTTTCCAATAAGACGTCGATAATACTCTAGATTCGTAAGTAGAAGATCAGAGTTAGTTTCATAAGCGCAGAGCTTTCTGTAAAGAAGTAGGTATAAAAATGGATGAGAGAGAGCACAAATTTTAGAAGAGGCGGGGAGAGCAGATGTAAGGTGACATAATTTGCCATGAGATGAGTTGTTGAGGGTGATTCTGGATCAACAGGTTGTAAGATCACACCAGTAGAGGGAAGCTGCTGCTAGGCATCCGATTTGGGAGGGCGACAAGTGTGTGCACGAAGGAGAGGCAGTTTTGATTCAGCGGGCGTGGTAGTTGGTGTGGGAAGGGTTTCGGGTTTAGGGTTTAGAGTGTGAGAAATAGAACTAATTAAGAGTTATTCATGTGACAATGAACAAACTAAACATGGTAAACTTTTGAAAATTGAGGTAGAAAATCTGAGGAATCTGTCGCTGAAATGTATGACAGATTCAGTATTATTATAAATGAACTCAAAGGACTGGATAAGAATATATCACTCACTGAGATAAAAGATAAACTACTTATGTGCTTCCCAAGTACATGGAATTCTAGAATCTGGGCTATTGGAGAGTCCAGATGCTACAAAGAGATTAATACTGATGCTTTGTTTGGCAAACCCTAAAGAGGTGGAAGGGAAGACGTGACCGGAACCGCGGGACGAGGTAAAGGAGGAGGAAAAAGAGAATCTGTAGGGACGGTGTGAAACAGTTGGTCTTCTCGAAAGTGACATCAGCGGAAACAACCAATTTACCGTAAGTAGGAGAAAAACAAACATACCCATTTTGGGTGCGAGGGTAGCCGATAAACATAAGTTTGGTAGCACGTGAGAGCAAATTTGTCAGTGGGTGGACCAAGGTGATGTACATAACATATAAATACAAACACATGAGGCGTGAGAGAGAACAAAACCTTTGAAGGAAAACGAAGAGTGAATGGAGCCACGAAATTGAGGATGGACAAGGGCATGAGATTGATGAGATGACAAGCAGTAGAAGAGGCAAAAGTCCAATATAGTGGTGGAACCTGCATTTAAATCATGAGAGATCTGGTGATATCGAGAAGATGCCGATTTTTTTGCTCGGTCACATTGTTCTGTTGAGGAGTATAGGCATACGAAGTCAGATCGATAAACTAAATTCTGTGCAGAGATTAGAGAAGGTTCGACTGGTATACTCACGCGCATTATCAGTACGAATAATTTTGACGCAAGTAGAAAATTGAGTACGAGCTCCACAAGAAATGCACGTAAAATAGATGGGAGTTCACATGATCACAAAGTAAGTATAACCAGATAATGCATGAGTAATCATCAGTAAATGTCACAAAATTGTGATATCCAAAAACACTGAGGATCTTATATGATCCACAAATATCAGAATGTATTAAGGAAAAAGGAGCATTGCTCCGAGTACTGTGAGAAGAAAAGATACACGATGTTGTTTGTCAAAGATACATGATTTACAAGTAAACACATGAAGAGAAACACCTGAAAGAGCTTTCTTGAGAATCGAGACATGAGCATGCTCAAGACAACGATGTCAATCAACAGAAGAGATGGTGGAGAGAACTGTGGGGGAAGAGAAGACTGGGATGTAGAGCTCATTCGACAGCTGTCCTTTACCAATGATCTTCCGCATCTTGCGACCCTGCACAACACAAAAGGTGGAAGAGAATGTTACATCGCAGTCAAGGTCTTGAGTGAGACGACTCAAAGAGAGAAGATTAAAAGAAGAGCCTGAAACATGAAGCACTGAGCGAAGAGTGATGGAGGGAGCAAGGGTGATGTAGGCAGATCCAGAGACGGGAGTGGTGTCCCCATTAGCAACAGTGATGAACTTTGGATGCGCAGAGACTAAGTAAAGCAGAGGTTTCAGCGGGGTAATGCGGTGTGTTGCCCTAGATGAGAAGTTTCCACCGAGAGCAATAAGATCTGGAGCGGACTCCTCCTTCTATTGGCCTGCAACGGAAAACCACTCGGACGATCGGCCCCTAGGAGATGCAGAATCCGGCGAGCGGCAGAGTATCGTGGCTCCTTCGTGAATCTGCCCAGACAGCCGCACCTCCAGTTTTGAATCTGGATCCCCTGGAGTTCGTACAGACAACTCCAGGGTGGAGTTCAATCCATCTCGCGCGTTGGATTGAAATTTAACGCACCAGAAAAATCCTGTTTTTCTCAATTTTTTAATTACTTTTACTGTTCATAGTTTTGTCTTTTAGCACCTGTACTCATCTCGCCACAGAATTAGCGAGATGAATTAATCTCGCAAGTTGGATCGAACTCCATCATGGAGTTCTCGCGCAAACTCCAGGGGATCCGAATCCTCCAGTTTTGGTGCCCCTTCCTTTGCTCGTGGTCTGCCCTAGGATGGAACCGTGAACCATATATTCATTTATATATGCATAGATATATGAAAAGGGGCCAAATTTAACCGCCCAGAAACTTGTATATTGCATTAAAAGAAAATGAAGAAAAGCAATACAGGAGGGAGAATATCCGCCATATCTTTCTAAACAGTCTCAAGGAACTCCGGATAATACCTCAAAGGATCAGTCTGAACAAAAACAGAAGATGAAGTTAACTTGGAACAAAAATCCGCGGCCCGGCTGGCTGACCACCACACATGCTGGAAAGAGACATCGGCGAATTCACGCAAAAATTCCATCCCCTCCGTATTGCGTGACTCCAACGAGCCACCTCCACCCGCTAGACACCAACGACACTACGCGATCATGTTGCTACAATCCCCTTGATGATGGAACCCCTCGCCGCAAAATTAAAAAGGAGGAAGAATCGCCCCAAGGATCTTAAGAGTTGTCATCTCTGTTCCGTTGGGGTCCCAGTGCAGCGTTGATTGGCCCACGACATGGAGGACATGGTCGTCAACATCCCGAATAACAAGGCCCAGCCCCGCCGACCGGTTAGAACGGACCGCCCTGTCGATGTTGAGCTTCACCCATCCAGGGGGAGACCATGAAATAGAGGACAGCCTGCGAGGCTGGGAGGTGCCCCAGTTCCCCTGAAAAGTAGTGGAAGGAAGTAACCACATGAGAGGGATGTAAGAACATTAGGAACGTTCACCGACAGTGTCGCAAATTCCTTACCATGAAATCATCACAGCATTCAGGACAGTACGGTACCTGGACCTAGGAATTTTGTCATTAATGGTGGAAAGAAAGAAAAGAGGGCCACTAAATACAACTCCAAACACATAATAGCCCTAACATCTCATAGGGGAAAATTAGGATGTACCATTAAGAACAAAAGTGCCCTTAATACATTAAAGTCTCAAAACAACAAGTTGACCATGAGACCCAAAGAGGCACGCACTGTGCCCAAAATGATGGCCCGCATTTTTCTCGGTGTTTTTAGCATTGATATCGGGGTGTTTCACATTTTTGTCATGTGCATTTCATGAATAAATGAAAATGGAGGTTTTTGTTATAAAATTAGAAGTGCGCGTCACTATGAGGAATAAGTGTTATTTGAAATTCTACTCAATGTAACAACGCACAAATCTACAGGATCGTTATAACCAAACTATATTGATCTCAAATGGAGTTTATACTAAATTTATTTTTCTAGATTAAGAACACAAAATTAAGCGAGCTAGATTAAAACGGTAAATTTACTGAAGTGCGGAATTAGATTATACCGTTCTTGGATTCTTGCTCTCGTTTTCATGATCGCTGAAATTCGCAACAGTTGTGATATGTTGTTCCTTATGAATTCCTCGACGTTAGCGGATCCCGCAATCATACAATAATGTTGGAGATTATGTGGAGATTTTATTCTCTGCACTTATAAGAAGTCAGCACATAACATCTATATGTTAAGCTTTGTCAACTTCCTGAAATTTGGAAGTGACCTTACGGTGGTAGTGAAGATGAATGGAAATAAGTAAGGTCTTGCCTTTCTCATTCCAGGAATATAACCCAAAGAAAAAAGAGCACAGCTGTTTGACCATACCTTTATGACATCATGGTTCCAGATCTGAACCTGGGAAGACGTTTTCTTCCTTCACCCGTGATTTCCTCAAGAACGGAGGAAATTCGAATGGCCAACCAAAGTGCACAAGTGTGGTTGTATGTCTTCCCTGAACTTTGGTCCTGAAAATTAGATAACAGATCTTACCTTTTCTTTCTAGATCTGAAGCCTGAATGAGATGCTGGATCCAGACGGTGATGGCGTTCTGTAATTTGAACTGTGAATTAACACGGCCTGGATCCCTGTTGTTTCTTCTCGAATGAACTGAAGACCAGGTACAACGCCGTCCTTGCCGATAGTGGTAGTCGTCTGCTTCTCTGGATCTGAAAACAGCGGTTTCACGATGATGATGAAGAGGCGTGCTGCAGGCGATATCATGAAGAAGATGGATAGAGGCGCTCGGAATAATCAGCCTGTTAACCCAGAAATCGGCGATCTTCCCAAGGTGGCCAGCTGGCTCGTCGTGACCCTTAGATTGTCCCTTTCGATCGCGATGGGTCCCAGCGTAGGCGGACAGTCTTCCCTATCCGCCTAGGTCTCCTAGCAACCGCGTGCCCTGCGGGACGGCGGGCTATTCCCATGGCTCACCCTCGCGGGACATGCAGTTAGATCCGCTAATCATGTAGTGCTTTCCTTGCAGGAGTCCGCCAACAGCATTGCCAGGAGCGGCCTCCTATTTCGCCCAGGGGCGGTGGTCTCCTGCCGCCGTCCGCCGAGGACGCCCGCCAGGGGAGACCTCCCTGCTGCCCGAGGGGCGGCGGCCTCCTGCCGCCATGTCCGCCGAGGCCGCCCACCACGGGCGGCCTCTGCCCGCCAGCCGGGGGACTCACCCGGAGTCCGCCCCAGGCGCCCGCTAGGGGGCGGCCCCGGCTCCAGCGGGCGGACTCCACCCAGAGTCCGCCCAGGCCGCCCGTAGGGGGCGGCCCGGCTCCTGCCGGGCGGACTCCCCCCGGAGTCCGCCCAGGCCGCCCGCTAGGGGGCGGCCCCGGCTCCTGCCGGGCGGACTCCCCCTGGAGTCCGCCCAGGCCGCCCGCTAGGGGGCGGCCCCGGCTCCCGCCGGGCGGACTCCCCCTGGAGTCCGCCCAGGCCCCCGCTAGGGGGCGGCCCGGCTCGCCGGGCGGACTCCCCCTGGAGTCCGCCCAGCCGCCCGCTAGGGGGCGGCCCCGGCTCCTGCCGGGCGGACTCCCCCTGGAGTCCGCCCAGGCCGCCCGCTAGGGGGCGGCCTCCGGCCTGCGGGCGGACTCCTCCGGAGTCCGCCCAGGTCGCCCGCTAGGGGGCGACCACCAGTTCTCTGCAGGTGGGTCCTTCCGCTTGCTTCCTCAGGCAAACAGTGGCGGACGCAAAATCTCTGTCCGCGGAGTCCGCGCAGGTCGTCATGCTGATGTCACTGGGCCCCGCTTCTAGAAGAACTCCCCTGGGCCTATAAATAGCCCATGGTGCCTCTCATTCTGCATCGCGCCAGACGGTGGAAGGATCCTGCAAGTCCTGCCAGCAAGCCCTGCGGACTCCGTTTTCCAGTCCGCGCAGTCCGTCATCACCTCCTCCAGCAAGCTCAGCGGACTCAGTTTCCTGTCCGCGCAATTCTCTACAGCTCTTCAGCAGCTTGCCAGCAGACTCTGCAGACTCAGTTTCCCAGTCCTCCAGCTTGCCAGCAGACCATTTTACTTAGTCTCTGGCAGCTTCTCCCTGCTTTCTGGCACTTCCTTCTCTCTTAGCCGCCAGCTTCTCCTTGTACCCTTTAAGTGATTTTGTTGTAAAGGTGTACTTGTAAGCTTGTAATCTCTAGCTTTTAATAAAAGGAAAGCCCGTCGCAGGAGTGGCATTTAGGCCGCGGCGGGCGAAGTGTGTGTTGTTGCCGCTGCTAGCGGCCCCTCTTCTTCTCCTCTGCTCAGCAAGTCTTCTCCTCTGCTCAGCAAGCCTTGCTCCTCTGCTCAGCAGACTTCTTCTCAGCCCAGCTCAGCTCTCCTCGGCTTCCAACCTGCAAGCACAACCGTCACATTAGCCGTCTGCTCGACAGCTCCTGGTCAACCTCCTTCTCCTCTCTTGATCAACCCGCTTTGTGATCAAGCTCCTCTCCTCTATCCCCGCAACCCTCTTTGACAAGCCGTTTGCTCCACTCTCGAGCACTCAGAGGCTTCCTTCCTTCCCTCCTCTCCTCCTCTCCTAGCTTGTGAGATCGAACACCCCCTCCGTGTTAGCTGGCTGGTGCCCCGCGACGTTTTCGCGCATCAACAGTTAACACGCGGCCTTCAGATCCGGTCAGACGGTGATTAGCGACAGTTAGCCATGTCAGATCAATCAGCCGAGAACTTTGCTCCAAGTCCTAGTGAAGATCCTCTCTGGGAAGCTTTTGAGCAGTCGCGCGCGTGAGAATGCTCAACAGTTCCAAGCAATCAATCAAGTCCTTGCTGCGATCACGCAGCGGTTAGACTCTCGTCCAGCAGCTGCTCCAGCTGCTCCAGCTGCTCCAATCAACCCAACGCCAACATCAGAGCATAAGCAAGCTTATTCTCAAGCTTGTCCTCTGTTCTATCCGCCTTACACCCCGACCTTCCCGCAAGGTCCTGCTGCTCCTTTGCGAACTCAAGATGAAGAGTTTGCCGCTCGCCAAACTTCTTCCGGCAAGCAGCCCGGGAAGTCCTGCTAGATTTCTCAACTTTCAAGGAAGTCATCCTTGCCCCCAGCTCCTGCCCTGCTCCTTCTGCAGCAACCTTTCCTTTCTACCCCCCTGCTTCTTTGCAGCTGCAGCCTATGCTCCCTTTGATCCCTATGCTGTAGGAGAGCAGGAAGAGCCGTCGCCCTTCATTGAGAGCGTTCGCCTTGAACCTACTCCAGCAAACTTCAGAGAGCCTCGACTGCCAATCTATACTGGAAGAGACTGATCCGGTCAAGCACCTTCAAGCCTTTGAATCAGCCGTTGCTCTCAAGACTCTATCAGATGCAACCAAGTGCAAGCTCCTTGTGACAACCTTTGATGGGCAAGTGAGGGATTGGTTCTATGGCCTCCGTCCCCACTCCATCTCTTCCTTCCTTGATCTTCGTAGAGAATTCCTTCTCAGATTCTCTACCTCCTCCAAGAGAAAGGGCGGTCCTGAAGCCCTCTTTGAGATCAGACAGCGCAGTGATGAAACTTGGTCTCAATTTGTTGATCGATTCAGAGAGAGATTCTGGACATCGAAATCGTTGATCAAGAAATGTACCGAGTGGCTCTTATCCATGGTCTTCGCGAAGGGCCTCTCAAGTTTGAAGCCAATGTCCGTGCTCCAAGGACATACCAAGAGCTGATCGCTCTAGCCAACTCATACATCCGAGGCGAAAAGAGCAATCCAGGCTTCGTCTCCAAGCTTGTATCAGAGAAAGATCCGTTTCGCAAGCAACCTCCAAGGTCTCCTTGCAATCGTTCCCAGCTCACTCAAGGAAGGAGAGAAGGCTTCATCGCCAGCGATACTCCTTCCCGAGCCGTGATGCTCAAGATCCTTTGCTCCCGCTAGCTCCTTCTCAAACAGCAGCTGTCCAACAGCAGCAAGACGATGACTTGCATGAGTCGGATCTCGACGACGTCGTGCAAGAGGTAGTGCAGATCATGAAAGACAGGGCAAGCTATAAGAAGCCCTACCGGCCAGCAGATCAGAGGTCTAGAGACTCAGAGCCTTATGTGAATTCCACAAAGAACCAGGCCATCGAACAGAAAACTGCCGAGCATTCCGTCAGCTTGTGCAAAGGATGCTCCGGCAAGGCAAGATGCATGACTTGCTCCCTAAAGAAGATCGCCCTGATGACCCATCAACTTCAAAGGGCAAAGAAAGTTCAGATGTTCCTTGCTCCTCAAGAGGGGTGAGCCAGGTCGAAGATTATCCTCCCCGTTGTTAACAAAGAAGTCGAATGCTTCGATGCCAATGACGAGGGTATACTGGGAAGGCTATTCTAAACTAGCAAGGACTTCACAGTCCTCCAAGCGATGGACTTCACAGTCCTCCAGAGCTCCTTACAACCTACAGGGGTTATCTCAACCCTTACTCCCCTTTCAAACATTTTCATTACAACACTTCTCAGTGTTTTATTCTTGCTTTTCTGCAAAGCTTTTATTCAGAGATCCTGTACTGACACAGTTCCCTTTGTTGCCTCTCCTCTCTCTCTCTCTGGATCAATACGCCAATGAGATTTCGCCGAGTCTGAAACGTTCCCTCCGTAGTTTGTTCTCGCACTACCGCTTCGACCACATATGGCGGGAGTATACCCATGTGTGTAGTGGGAGCAGTTCATCTACGATTATGGGCTTCAGGCTTAGGATCCTAGCCAGCATCTGACACAGAGTGTGTGCTAGGGGAGCCCCATGTGTTAGCTGCTGCTGTGCGTCTTATAGGAAACACTACGGTTAGGATGATCTTCGCTGGACAAGCAATGGCAATCAAGCGTAGCCTTGTCTCTTGGATCATCCTTCAACTGTGGTGGCCGAATAACTCTCTCCGGTATCCTCGGTCCATGCCTCTCGGGTTCTCACAACTCCACTGATCAATACACAGACAATATAGGCCTCTTGGCGCAACCTGTCTCCTTGATCAGTGATGCTTGTGCCCAGGGCAAGAGAGCAGAGTCTCTAGCGATCCTTCTCAGGATCTCCTTGCTTCTAGCGATCCTTCTCAGGATCTTCCTTGCTTCCAGCGGTCCTTCTCAGGACCTTCCCTTGCTTTGTGCCCTCCTTGAGGATGCGCGGCCAGCCGCTTTGAGCAGGACCATACTCGGAATGACTTTCTCAGGCCAGTGATGCATAAGGCCCACGGAGAACACCTGTGGCAGCATTCAACCTTCTTTAGTCATTCCGAACATGGACCTCTTTTTCCTTTCCCGCTTCGAGCAGGACCATACTCGGAATGATTTTTTTCGGGCAAGTGATGCATAAGGCCCACGGGGAACACTGTGGCAGCATTCAACCCTCTGTAGTCATTCCGAACATGGACCTCTTTTTCCTTTTTCCCCCCTCCTTGAGGATGCGCGGCCAGCCCGCTTTGAGTAGGACTATACTTGGGATGATTTTTTCGGGCAAGTGATGCATAAGGCCCACGGGGAACACCTGTGGCAGCATTCAACCCACTTTAGTCATTCCGGGTGCAGCCCTCCTTTTTCTCTCTTGCCTTCTTTCACAGGTGAACAGGTTAATCCGACCTACCAAAAGGATTTTCAGCAATCACTTTGCTCATGCTCATCCTATATGAATTGCTTATTCAAAGCTCTATCAGGATGATGACTCGCACTCTGCTCATATAAGCTCTATTGCTCTCATCTCCTCTACATTATTTGCTCAAGTGCTATCAGCCATGCTATATTATCCAGTCATATCTGTCAGCAGTCAACACTCAGTTATTGATCTGGATTTCATAATATAGTATTCATCAGGCATTCTTCTTGCTAATTGGTCATATCGGCCTTATCCTATCAACAGTTATCTTGTCAACAGTTAACAGTCTACAGTCAACACTTGCAAGCCTTCTCTTCACAGGTACTTGCAAGTTATCTTCATATCTCAATTGATTCCTAACTTCTCTTCTTGCAGAGATTAGCAAACACCTGCAAGCCTCATCCAGTACTTGCAGCTTGTTTTATATACGATACCTGCTCTTAACTCTCTTCTTGCAGAGATCCTCAAACCCTTGCAAGTTTCTTCACAGGTACTTGCAAGTTACTCTCATATGTTGTGCATGCTCCTAACTCTTCTTTTGCAGAAACCAGCAAAGACTTGCAGGTCCCTTCCAGGTACTTGCAAGTTGTTACGCCTTTCCGTTTCATCACTTTGTTTTGCAGAACACTTACAGAAGACACGCCTTCTCGTTTTGCAAAAACAAATTCAGGTACACACTCGATGTGCCACCCCTACATGCTTACCCTAACTTTCCTTTGCAGCAGGAAAATAGACAAGAAGCACCAAGCTTGTGAGGAGAGTCTTCAGGTCCTGTCTCTCCTTGCTCCTCTTCTCCCGTTGGGGTGGGATCACGATTTTCGTGGGTCTCCAACTTTTTCGAAGTTCTTTTCGGAACTTAAAAAAGTGCGGGGATTATGTTAACCCAGAAATCGGCGATCCTTCCCAAGGTGGCCAGCTGGCTCGTCGTGACCCTTAGATTGTCCCTTTCGATCGCGATGGGTCCCAGGTAGGCGGACAGTCTTCCCTATCCGCCTAGGTCTCCTAGCAACCGCGTGCCCTGCGGGACGGCGGGCTATTCCCATGGCTCACCCTCGCGGGACATGCGGTTAGATCCGCTAATCATGTAGTGCTTTTCCTTGCAGGAGTCCGCCAACAGCATGCCAGGAGCGGCCTCCTATTTCGCCCAAGGGGCGGTGGTCTCCTGCCGCCGTCCGCCGAGGACGCCCGCCAGGGGCGACCTCCCTGCTGCCCGAGGGGCGGCGGCCTCCTGCCGCCGTCCGCCGAGGCGCCCACCCCCGGGCGGCCTCTGCACGCCAGCCGGGCGGACTCCACCCGGAGTCCGCCCAGGCCGCCCGCTAGGGGGCGGCACCGGCTCCAGCCGGGCGGACTCCACCCGGAGTCCGCCCAGGCCGCCCGCTAGGGGGCGGCCCCGGCTCCTGCGGGCGGACTCCCCCGGAGTCCGCCCAGGCCGCCCGCTAGGGGGCGGCCCCGGCTCATGCCGGGCGGACTTCCCCTGGAGTCCGCCCAGGCCGCCCGCTAGGGGGCGGCCCCGGCTCCCGCCGGGCGGACTCCCTGGAGTCCGCCCAGGCCGCCCGCTAGGGGCGGCCCCGGCTCCCGCCGGGCGGACTCCCCCTGGAGTCCGCCCAGGCCACCCGTAGGGGGCGGCCCCGGCTCCTGCCGGGCGGACTCCCCCTGGAGTCCGCCCAGGCCGCCCGCTAGGGGGCGGCCTCCGGCCTGCCGGGCGGACTCCTCCCGGAGTCCGCCCAGGTCGCCCGCTAGGGGGCGACCACCAGTTCTCTGCAGGTGGGTCCTTCCGCTTGCTTCATCAGGCAACAGTGGCGGACGCAAAATCTCTGTCCGCGGAGTCCGCGCAGGTCGTCATGCTGATGTCATGGGCCCCGCTTCTAGAAGAACTCCCTGGGCCTATAAATAGCCATGGTGCCTCTCATTCTGCATCGTGCCAGACGGTGGAAGGATCCTGCAAGTCCTGCCAGCAAGCCCTGCGGACTCCGTTTTCCAGTCCGCGCAGTCCGTCATCACCTCCTCCAGCAAGCTCAGCGGATCAGTTTCCTGTCCGCGCAGTTCTCTACAGCTCTTCAGCAGCTTGCCAGCAGACTCTGCAGACTCAGTTTCTCAGTCCTCCAGCTTGCCAGCAGACCATTTTACTTAGTCCTGGCAGCTCTCCCCTGCTTCTGGCACTTCCTTCTCTCTTAGCCGCCAGCTTCTCCTTGTACCCTTTAAGTGATTTGTTGTAAAGGTGTACTTGTAAGCTTGTAATCTCTAGCTTTTAATAAAAGGAAAGCCCGTCGCAGGAGTGACATTTAGGCCGCGGCGGGCGAAGTGTGTTTTGCCGCTGCTAGCGGCCCCCCTTCTTCTCCTCTGCTCAGCAAGTCTTGCTCCTCTGCTCAGCAAGCCTTGCTCCTCTGCTCAGCAGACTTCTCTCAGCCCAGCTCAGCTCTCCTCGGCTTCCAACCTGCAAGCACAACCGTCACATTAGCCGTCTGCTCGACAGCTCCTGGTCAACCTCCTTCTCCTCTCTTGATCAACCCGCTTGTTGATCAAGCTCCTCTCCTCTATCCCCGCAACCCTCTTTGACAAGCCGTTTGCTCCACTCTCGAGCACTCAGAGGCTTCCTTCCTTCCCTCCTCTCCTCCTCTCCTAGCTTGTGAGATCGAACACCCCCTCCGTGTTAGCTGGCTGGTGCCCCGCGACGTTTTCGCGCATCAACACAGCCTTTGTTCACTACTGAATGACTTGAAATAGAAATCTCTATGAGGGGTTTTAATTATTTAGGCTCTAATAGGGTAAACCATTAATGTTGGAGTTACCAAAAGATTAATGGAAACAATCAATTCCATTAAACTCCAAATAAATGAAAATTAAGACCCCAAATAATTAATTAGATTTCATGATTATGCAAAAAATTTGTTGTCAAGGGTGAGACCGAGCTCGCGGCTGAATTTACGAGACGGTCTGGCCAACCTATCACAGGCTTCGACTGTTAAAACCAAAAAACTTGGTCTCTGTGGAGTTCGGAGTCCCAAAAGAGGGGTGACCTCACACCTACTACACTCGGAGGAACGTCACGGACCGAAGACTTGGGAAACTAGGAACAGACCTCGACTCTAGCGCGGAGGTCTCACCTCACACCCGGAAGGCTACCTGAACTCTTCCCTCCCTAGCCAATGCTCGAGCTAGGGTGCCTTGGAGGAGCCCTCTCTACTCTACCAAGGAGGAACTAAAGGAGGAGGAAGCCAAAAAGATCCTCCCAAAGGCACCAAGGGGGTCTATTTATAGTTTTCCAAATCCCTTGGGCCAAAAATGACCAAAATACCCTTACGCCCAATACACCTCGGGCCAATAGAAACAGCCACGCCGGGGGGTAAAAGGGGTAATCCCCCCCAGGGCAAGACAGTAAAAGGGGGGGGGGGGGGGGGGGGGGCAAGGGCGAGAAGGCTAGGCGAGCTGGCGGCCTGCGAACTGGGCGGCCTGGCGAGCTGGCCTCCTTGGCGAGACGACGGCCTGGGCGAGGCGGCGGTCTGGCTAGACGGGGGCAAGGCGAGCTGCGGCCTGGCGAGCTGGCCTCCTTGGAGAGACGGCGGCATGAGCGAGCTGCGGCCTGGCGAGCTGGCCTACTTGGCGAGACGGCGGCCTGGGCGAGGCGGCGTTTTGGCGAGATGGCCTACTGGCGAGACGGCGGCCTGGGCGAGGCGGCGGTCTGGCGAGACGGGGCAAGGCGAGCTGCGGCCTGGCGAGCTGGCCTACTTGGCGAGACGGCGGCCTGGGCGAGGCGGCGTTCTGGCGAGACGGGGCAAGGCGAGCTGCGGCCTGGCGAGCTGGCCTACTTGGCGAAGACGGCGGCCTGGGAGAGGCGGCGGTCTGGCGAGACGGGGCAAGGCGAGCTGCGGCCTGGCGAGCAGGCCTCCTTGGCGAGATGGCGGCCTGGGCGAGGCGGCGGTCTGCTTGCGGGCTGGGGCGGCCTGGCTGGGTTGAGCCGGCGGCCCTGGGGCCGGGCTGAGGCGGCTTAGGCGGCCTGGGGCCGGGCTGAGGCGGCTTAGGCGGCTTGACCGACTTCTTAAGGTGCCTGGGGGGAGAAATATCTTCTCCCCCTACTAGTATGTTTCCAGGCTAGAGCCAAAATTGGCCTCCGAGAGTGCAAAATCTCCAAAAAGCTTTAAAAACGTGTTCGCCTTGTTTGGGGCCCACTCTTCGCGAATACGGGGTTGTCCACAATCCCCGCTCTTTTCGAGGTTGGCACAAGCTCGGAAAGAAACATCCAACCCGACGTATTCGCGGAGGGTAACTTCCCCTCGGGGTCAACCGGTCAAGCCAGCTAATGGGAGCCTGGGTGACGAGACGGCCTCGGGGTGCAAACACTTAGCCTCCCCGAGGGGTCAACCTGTCAAGACAGTTAATGGGAGCCTGGGTGACGAGATGGCCTCGGGGTGCAAACACTTACTCTCCACGAGAGGTACCACCGGCCATGTCAGCTAGTGGGGGCCTGACAGCGGGACCCCCTCGGAGCAAAGGGACTTACTCTCCACGAGAGGTACCACCGACCCTGCCAGCTAGTGAGAGCCTGGCAGCGGGAACCACCTCGGAGCAAAGGGACTTGGGCTACCACGAGAGATCAAACTACCCAGCCAGCTAGTGGGAGTCTGGCGGCGGAATCGTCATCGGAGCAAAGGACTTAGGCTACACGGAGAGATCAACCTACCCAGCCAGCTAGTGGGAGCCTGGCGGCGGAATCGTCATCGGAGCAAAGGACTTGAGCTACCACGAGAGATCAACCTACCCAGCCAGCTAGTGGGAGCCTGGCGGCGGAATCGTCATCGGAGCAAAGGGCTTATGCTACCACGAGAGATCAACCTACCCAGCCAGCTAGTGGGAGCCTGACGGCGGAATCGTCATCGGAGCAAAGGACTTAGGCTATCACGAGAGATCAACCTACCCAGCCAGCTAGTGGGAGCCTGGCGGCGGAATCGTCATCGGAGCCAAGGACTTAGGCTACCACGAGAGATCAACCTACCCAGCCAGCTAGTGGGAGCCTGGCGGCGGAATCGTCATCGGAGCAAAGGACTTAGGCTACCACGAGAGATCAACCTACCCAGCCAGCTAGTGGGAGCCTGGCGGCGGAATCGTCATCGGAGCAAAGGGCTTAGGCTACCACGAGAGATCAACCTACCCAGCCAGCTAGTGGGAGCCTGGTGGCGGAATCGTCATCGGAGCAAAGGGCTTAGGCTACCACGAGAGATCAACCTACCCAGCCAGCTAGTGGGAGCCTGGCGGCGGAATCGTCATCGGAGCAAAGGACTTAGGCTACCACGAGAGATCAACCTACCCAGCCAGCTAGTGGGAGCCTGACGGCGGAATCGTCATCGGAGCAAAGGACTTAGGCTACCACGAGAGGATCAAACCTACCCAGCCAGCTAGTGGGGAGCCTGGCGGCGGAATCGTCATCGGAGCAAAGGACTTAGGCTACCACGAGAGATCAACCTACCCAGCCAGCTAGTGGGAGCCTGGCGGCGGAATCGTCATCGGAGCAAAGGACTTAGGCTACCACGAGAGATCAACCTACCCAGCCAGCTAGTGGGAGCCTGCGCGGCGGAATCGTCATCGGAGCAAAGGACTTGAGCTACCACGAGAGATCAACCTACCCAGCCAGCTAGTGGGAGCCTGGCGGCGGAATCGTCATCGGAGCAAAGGGCTTAGGCTACCACGAGAGATCAAACCTACCCAGCCAGCTAGTGGAGCCTGGCAGCGGAATCGTCATCGGAGCAAAGGACTTAGGCTACCACGAGAGATCAACCTACCCAGCCAGCTAGTGGGAGCCTGGCGGCGGAATCGTCATCGGAGCAAAGGACTTAGGCTACCACGAGAGATCAACCTACCCAGCCAGCTAGTGAGAGCCTGGCGGCGGAATCGTCATCGGAGCAAAGGACTTAGGCTACCACGAGAGATCAACCTACCCAGCCAGCTAGTGGGAGCCTGGCGGCGGAATCGTCATCGGAGCAAAGGACTTAGGCTATCACGAGAGATCAACCTACCCAGCCAGCTAGTGGGAGCCTGGCGGCGGAATCGTCATCGGAGCAAAAGTTGAGCTACCACGAGAGATCAACCTACCCAGCCAGCTAGTGAGAGCCTGGCGACGGAATCGTCATCGGAGCAAAGGGCTTAGGATACCACGAGAGATTAACCTACCCAGCCAGCTAGTGGGAGCCTGGCGGCGGAATCGTCATCGAAGCAAAGGACTTAGGCTACCACGAGAGATCAACCTACCCAGCCAGCTAGTGGGAGCCTGGCGGCGGAATCGTCATCGGATCAAAGGACTTGAGCTACCATGAGAGATCAAACTACCCAGCCAGCTAGTGGGAGCCTGGCGGCGGAATCGTCATCGGAGCAAAGGACTTAGGCTACCACGAGAGATCAACCTACCCAGCCAGCTAGTGGGAGCCTGGCGGCGGAATCGTCATCGGAGCAAAGGACTTGAGCTACCACGAGAGATCAACCTACCCAGCCAGCTAGTGGGAGCCTGGCGGCGGAATCGTCATCGGAGCAAAGGGCTTAGGCTACCACGAGAGATCATCCTACCCAGCCAGCTAGTGGGAGCCTGGCGGCGGAATCGTCATCGGAGCAAAGGACTTAGGCTACCACGAGAGATCAACCTACTCAGCCAGCTAGTGGGAGCCTGGCGGCGGAATCGTCATCGGAGCAAAGGACTTGAGCTACCACGAGAGATCAACCTACCCAGCCAGCTAGTGGGAGCCTGGCGGCGGAATCGTCATCGGAGCAAAGGACTTGAGCTACACAATCAAACCTTACCAAATCCTACATCCTCAAACGGGGAAAATAGATGGGTTACATGATCCCCCCGACTCAGTTGGTCGGGGGTTAGACTCATTACAAGATAAGATACATACAGGACTCTGCGGGCGAGGCTTCCTCAGGGGTCTGGGCCCGGTGGTCGTCATCCGCTTCCTCCTTGCCGAACACTTCCATCCTGCTCAGGCTCTCCATGATCTCCTCCATCTCCTCTGCCTTGGCCAACCAAGAGATGGTGTTGACGGCCGTGACGTAGCACTGCCTTGCCATCCTGGAGTCTCCCCTGACTCTGACCTGGATCCCTCCTGAGCTGAACTTGAGGCATTGGTGGAATGAAGACGGCACGCAACGGAAGGCGCTGATGAGGGGTCTTCCGAAGATGGCGTTTGTAGCTGCTTGGCGCGAGTCAACAATGACGAACCGGCAGTTCCTTGAGACTCCTCCCAATTTTACTTGGAGTCCAACTCCACCCTCCACCTCCTTCCTTTCCCTGAAAATCCGAATAGGGGTCCGTCCGAGGCCACACCCTCCTTGGCTCCACCTTCATCTCCTCGAACGCCTTCTTGAAAAACGACGTTGACGGAGCTTCCGTTGTCAACCAGGATCCGGGAGACGGTGTAGCCTCGATGGCAGTCTGGATGACCAGCACATCGCAGAACGGATCCTCATGATCCGGCAGGTCCTTCACCGAGAAGGTGATCTTTTCATCTGGGGGCAGGGTCTGGGAGGTTGAGGCGACGCTCCTTCGGTACATGACATGGAGGCTTGCCTTCCGGGTGGCCTCAACCCCACTCCACCGTGGATCACTCCTATACCGCCTCGGGTTCCCACGTCGACCCGGTCCTCGCATATATCATCACCCCCTTCTCCGGGTAGAACCTCTTCTACCCGCACCGGCGGCTGCGGCTGGGCAGGGCCTCTCGCCCCCTCACTTCCAAGAACTCGGGCAGGTAGCTGTGGCGTGCCCCTCCACCTGGTGGAAGTCACAGTACGGTAGCGCTCCTCCCCTTTTTCGGCGGCTGGACGCTCCTCCTGTTACCTCTTTCCCCTTCTATCGCCAAGGCTTGCTGCGGCGGGGGTAAGAGTTGCCTTGGGGCCTGCCTCTGGAAGTTGAACCTCCCTTGGCCCCCGTGGAAGTTCCCCCCTCCTTGGTGAGAGCTCTACCTGGACCTTGGGCAGGTCCTCCCTGCTGCCTCCAGCCTGGTTCGGACCCTCCTGTCCTTGGAACCCTGAGCTCTCTGCTCCTCTCTCCTTCTTCCTTCCTGATGCCTCGAGCCACCCTGCACCTTTGACTCCACCTCCGTCAACTTTTCCAACCTCTTGACAAATGCCGGTGTTGGCTGCCTCCATGGCAATCTCCTCTGCCGCTCTTCCATCAGCTCCTCAAAGGAAAGGGGGGCCTTCCGGGTCAAGCTCATCTTGAAGAAGCCCTCCTTCAGCCCAACGGTGAAGGCCATCTGGAGAGCATACCCTGGCATCTCTTGGACCTCCAGGATCTCTTCTTGGAACCTGTCTACGTAGCGGGCCAGCGACTCCTCGGCCCCCTGCCTTATCAAGAAGATGGACTCAGGACTCCTCTTCCGCTTCTTGGAGGTGGAGAAGCGGAGCTGGAAGCTTCGGCTCAAGTCCTCGAACCCATAGATCGACCTCGGAGGGAGTTGATGGAACCAGTCCCTTGCCTTCTCCTTCAGTGTGATCGCAGAGGCGACACTTGAAGACATCCGTCATCAGCCTGATGGAGACCGCATCCTCGAACCACTGCAGATGCTGGACGGGGTCATCCTTCCCCGTATAGTAAGCCATGTCTGGCTCTCTGAACCCCTCGGGAACGGGAGCTGAGATGATCAGCTCGCTGAAGGTGACCCCTAAGGGTGGTCTCGCCACCTCCACTCGCGCGACCTGCTCGCCTGGGAGGTTGACACTTGCCTGGCTGGAGAACAGCTCCCGGCCGGTGAGGTCTCGCTCGACCCCATCTCCCATCCTCTCCTTCCCGGGCCTTCTTCCTGGTGCACTTCCTTCTCCCCCCGCTGGGGTCATCTCGCCTAGACCCCTGGGAGTCGACTCGTCAAGGGGGGAGCTAGCTCCTGGGGGGTCGGGGTGGAGCTGCCACCCTGAGGAGCAATACTTCGCAGCATCTCCATGATACCCTGGATGGAGGCCATGAACTCTTGCCTCCCCACAAAGGGTCCCGAGCTAGGGAGCTCGCCGAGATCATCACTACCTCCCTCACCTCCAGTCATGACTCTCTCCCGAGATCTTCTGCGCTAGTCACTCTCCACGCTCACCGCAACAAAATGTTAAAAACCAAAAACTTGGTCTCTATGGAGTTCGGGGTCCCAAAAGAGGGATGACCTCACACCTACTACACTCGGAGGAACGTCACAGACCGAAGACTTGGGAAACTAGGAACAGAACCTCGGCTCTAGCGCGTAGGTCCAACCTCACACCCGGAAGGCTACCTGAGCTCTTCCCCTCCCTAGCCAATGCTCGAGCTAGGGTGCCTTGGAGGAGCCCTCTCTACTCTACCAAGGAGAACTAAGGGAGGAGAAAGTCAAAAAGATCCTCCCCAAAGGCACCCAAGGGGGTCTATTTATAGTTTTCCAAATCCCTTGGGCCAAAAATGACCAAAATACTCTTACGCCCAATACACCTCGGGCCAATAGAAACAGCCACGCCGGGGGGTAAAGGGGTAATTCCCCCGAGGGCAAGACAGTAAAAGCGAGGGGGGGGGGCAAGTCGAGAAGGCTAGGCGAGCTGGCGGCCTGCGAACTGGGCGGCCTGGCGAGCTGGCCTCCTTGGCGAGACGGCGGCCTGGTCGAGGCGGCGGTCTGGCAAGACGGGGGCAAGACGAGCTGCGGCCTGACGAGCTGGCCTCCTTGGAGAGACGGCGGCCTGGGCGAGCTGCGGCCTGGCGAGCTGGCCTACTTGGCGAGACGGCGGCCTGGGCAAGGCGGCGGTCTGGCGAGATGGCCTACTTGGCGAGACGGCGGCCTGGGCGAGACGGCGGTCTGGCGAGACGGGGCAAGGCGAGCTGCGGCCTCGCGAGCTGGCCTACTTAGCGAGACGGCGGCCTGGGCGAGGCGGCGGTCTGGCGAGACGGGGCAAGGCGAGCTGGCCTACTTGGCGAGACGGCGGCCTGGGCGAGGCGCGGCGGCTGGCTAGACGGGGCAAGGCGAGCTGCGGCCTGGCGAGCTGGCCTCCTTGGCGAGACGGCGGCCTGGGCGAGGCGGCGGTCTGCTTGCGGGCCTGGGCGGCCTGGCTGGGTGAGCTCGGCGGCCTGGGACCGGGCTGAGGCGGCTTAGGCGGCCTGGGGCGGGCTGAGGCGGCTTAGGCGGCCTGGGCCGGGCTGAGGCGGCTTAGGCGCTTGACCGACTTCTCAAGAGTGCCTTGGGGGAGAAATATTTTCTCCCCCTACTAGTATGTTTCCAGGCTAGAGCCAAAATTGGCCTCCGAGAGTGCAAAATCTCTAAAAAGCTTAAAAACGTGTTCGCCTTGTTTGGGGGCCCACTCTTCGCGATACGGGGTTGTACATCGACCGTTCGCGCAGCTGAATTAACTCACGCTCGTAGGAGTCCGAATAGACCAAATATACACGTACGACTTTAACGGATCGCCTCGATGAATCGAGTCCACCTAACAGAAAATTTCCAACAGTTTTCCCCAAAATTGAAGGTTTTGCTTCGTATATAAACATATAGTCGAAATATTCACAATCCTTCAGCTTTATACATATATAATCAACAATTAACCGGCACATCTTTTTATTATAAATCATTAAGACTCGTTTGACACGGTGGCTAGAAGGCTGACCGCGGGCCTCGCGACCGCGAGGTGCGGCGGCAGTCGCACGGAGGCCGGCAGTGGGCCCTCGCGATCATGGGTGCGCGGTGGAGCCGGCTGAGGGCACCCGCGGCGCATGTGTGCAGCGTGAGGGGCGGCGGAGGTTGACGCGGCGGCGGTTCGAGCGCGGCGGATTGCACGTGTCGATTACGTGCGTGGTGGTTCTCCTTCGTTCCCGATAGTTGCCGCCGTTCTCCTTTGCCTTTTCGCGACTGTTCTTCTCCGCCTCCTTCTTCCTTCGTTGATGGAGAACGAAGGAGTGAAGAACGACGTCGTCGCTCTATAAGCCGCCTACAAAGGGTTCGCCGTCGCGTTCGCTTTCGCGGAACAAAGGGTTCGCGGTTCTCTGCATCCTGATCGTCGATCGCTCCTGGGCCTTTCGCGTCCCCTTGAAGCCGCCTGCTTGGGCTTGCCGTCGCGTTCGCCGCCGCTGAACAAAGAGCTCGCCGTCATGTCTTCCCCGTCGCGGATCCAGGGTTTTCGGTCGACGATCGCCCGTTCGACGATCGCTTAGCAAATCTTCGGTCGATGATCGCCCATTCGACGATCGCTTAACAAATCTTCGGTCGACGATCGCTTAGCAGATCCCGGTCGACGTTCGTCCGTTCGACGATCTTCGGTCGACGTTCGACGATTCCCGGTCGACGTTCGACGATCGTTCCCCGGTCGACGTTCGACGATCCCTGGTCGACGATTGTTTTTCCGTTCGACGATCGCCTCTTTTCAGTCGACGATCGCCGTTCCAGTGGAGCCGATCCAAGGTTGCTGAGCTCGTGTAGCCGTCTCCATTCCGCTCTCTCTTGTGTGCTGGGTTTTTTTTTCTTGGATCCAGCTAGGGATTGCAAGCAAATCAAGATGAGGAACTCCAGCTTCTCCTCTCCGGTGCCCATGAACAAATTGGAGAAATTCACTGCCACAGAGTTCAATGATTGGAAGTTGAACACCCCAGTTCGGGATGAAATACCTGAACGTATTCTACACCATCAAGTCTACTCGTGCTGACGTTGCTGGGACTGAAGATGAGGCGCATTTGGTCGAAGATGAGGACTTCTGCAGGGATTACCTGCTGAACTGTCTCTCCTCCAGCCTAGCAAGAACTACATCAAGATGCAGTCTGCTAAGGAGATCTGGAAGCACTGGAGGAGCACTTCAAGCAGGAGGAGGACCTCTCCAAGGCTCATCTGGTGGACAAGTTCCACTCCTTCAGCTTCGACGAGGAGAAAGCCATTCTTCCTCGGGTATCCGAATTTGAAAATTTGGTTGATTCCCTACATAGTGAGTCTATTAGTCTGCCAGATAGTTTGTTGCGGGCACAATTGTGTATAAGTTGCCCTCCTCGTGGTACAATTCAAGACGGAGATGTACCGCAAAAAGATGCAGGTTGGTCTGAGTGACCTCAAGCGTTTCATACGTATTGAGGATGAGAACGGGGTAAAGCACACCTTGGAAGCTGTTGGCAAGCAGAAGGCTGCTGCCAACATGATTTCAAGCTCTAAGCGTGCTCTCCCCCTCACAAGACCAAAACCGTCTCGTAGTAGCCCTCAGGTTGCAAGACCGAGTAGACTCTAAGAAATTTAAGGGTAAATATTTTAACTGCAACAAGTGGGGACACTGTCCATCTGACTGCAAGTTACCGAGGAAGGAAAGAACTAAGGCACCACAAGAGGGCAACCAGGCCCATCTAGTTAGCCAAGCTGAGCCATCCGACTTTGTTGCCATGGTCGGACACGAGCAAGCCAGCACAGAGTGGTTCCTGGATTCTGATTTCTGGGGCAACGTGCCACGTTTGCAACAATGCTAATCTCTTGACAGGGCTGAAGAATGCAAGGAATCAGTGAATGTAGCGATGGAGGAACAGCTGACGTATTGAAGGTGGGAAAACGCAACTCTGATGCTCTCCTCAGGTAAGTCTCTACTTTTAAAAACGTAAAATTTATTTCTTCTTTATCTGTTAACTTAGTGTCTATTAGTTTGTTGTGTGATGCTGGTATGTCAATTACCTTCTGTAGCGGTTAGAGTGACTCTGTCAGTTAACTCTCACTACTTTGGATGTGCTTACGTCCAAAATAGGACGTACGTCTGAGTCTAGCAAATGAAGTAGTGCAACAAGGTCAATTGAATTTAGTTAGCCCTAGGACTCTACATGAGAGAGACTAGGACAGTAAACTACAGGAAAATGTTCCAAGTCGCTAGAACTCACAAGATCACATTAGACACTAAGTCTACTCTGGAAAATGTGAAGTGTGTGCTAAGACTAAGATCACTAGAAAAACTTTTTTGGCACGGTTACTAGGAGCACAACACCTCTTGAGCTTATACATTCCGATATTTGTGACTTTAAGAGTTTTGTCACTAGAGGTGGAAGGAAGTATATGATCACGTTCATGATGACTGCACAAGGTTTTGTCATATTTCGTTGCTTAAAAACTAAAGACGAAGCGTTTGAAAAGTTTTGGCTTTTCAAACCAGGGTAGAAAAACCAATTAAGCATGAAAATAAAGAGATTTAGGAGTGATAGAGGAGGAGAAATATATGTCCAGTGAGTTCAGATGCTTCCTTGCTTCACAGGGCATCATAGCAGAAACCACTGCTCCTTACTCCCCCCAATCTAACGCATAACCGAGCGTAAGAATAGAACGTTAACAGAAATGTTGAACTCTATGTTGCTCACTGCAGGCATGACTCCGTTTTTTAGGGAGAAGTAGTCTTGACTGCGAATCACATTCTGAATAAAGTTCCTCATGCTAAGTTAGAGGTACAACCCTACGAGCTTTGGTTTAAGCGACCCCCGTCTTTAATTAGACTTAAGACCTGGGGCTGTATAGCCTATGTCAGGGTTCCTGACCCTAGACGGTCTAAGGTTGGACCTAGGACCAATACATGTGTCTACTTAGGTTGTGTGAAGATAGTGCTGCCGATAGGTTCCTTGATATTTCTAATAATATCATAATAGAATCTAGGGATGCAGTGTTCTTCGAGGATAAATTCCTCAAAGATAAGAACCTAACGATCCCAGGTATGCAAGCAACTATACTGGGGAGATCCCGGATCAGTACCGAGCACCTCCTATTCCGTTCCGGTAGATAACTCTGGCCTAGAGTCTAGGAGGACTTCAGTGAGAGAGAGAACCCCAGAACCTTCGGTAGTGATTTTGTCACTTACCACGTTGAGGATGATCCATCTACCTTTAAGGAAGCGATGAAATCAAGGGATTCCCTACTCTGGAAGGAAGCTATTGAGGATGAGATGAACTCTCTCCTTCAGAACGACACCTGGACGTTAGTTGATAAGCCAACATGGGCTAAAACTGTTAGGGTGCAAGTGGGTTCTGAAAAAGAAGCTAATCCGATGGTAGCGTAGCTCAGTATAAAGCACGCCTGGTGGCTAAAAGGTTTCACACAAGTAAGCGGAGTAGACTATTTTGATGTATACTCACCCGTGTGTCACTTAGCAATCATTAGGGTTCTTCTTGCTATTTCGGCCATTGAGAACTTTGTAGTTCATCAAATGGATGTTAAGACTGCGTTCTGAACGGAGATCTGACCGAAGAGATTTACATGAGTCAACCTGAAGGTTTCATTGTAGACGGTCACGAAACAAGGTCTGTAAGCTTTTAAAATCGCTATACGGATTAAAACAAGCACCGAAATTATGACATGAGAAGTTTGACTATACTGTAAAGAACATGAGATTCATACGATCTCTCGGACAAATGTCTTTACATATGTCATAGATCAGACAAAGTCGCTATAATATGCTTGTACGTGGATGATACTGATTCTTGGTTCTGATCAATCTGGTGGATGACGTTAAGTCAGAACTAATGCAGACGTTTAACATTAAAGACCTCGGTGTAGTTGACACTATACTAGGTATGCAAGTGAGCTTTGGGAAACATGGCATTTCCCTAAGTCAACGTCACTACATCCAGTCCATGTTGGACACGTGGGGATACAGTGAACGTAAAGCGGCTGAGACACCATACGATTATTCTAACCGCTTAAAGCCCAATGATGGAGCTGCGGTTCGACAGTTAGATTATTTATTCTAAACTGCTTGTTAGCCTCATGTACGCTATGGTTTGTACGAGACCTGACATAGCCTTTACGGTCGGCATGTTAAGTAGGTTCACTAGCAATCCTGGCAAGACCATTGCGATGCCCTCGATAGGCTGATGCGATACTTAAAGCACACCCGACAGTATGCTTTATGTTATAGTGGTCATCCTCCAGTTCTGGAAGGATATGATGCATCGTGGTGCTCAGAAGTAAATGACAGCAAGTCCACTAGTGGATTCCTCTTCACACTAGGAGGAGCAGCTGTAGCCTGGAAGTCCAAGAGACAGTCATGCATTGCACTCTCATCTATGGAATCCGAACTCTATGCTCTAGCTTCAGCTGGTGAAGAAGTAGAGTGGATAAGAGATTTGGTGATGGACATTCCACTGTCGAGCCTGAAACTGAGTTCTGTTGCAGTTTACTGCGACAATCAGGCTACTAAAACGATTGCTACGAACATGTTGTTCAATAGCAAAAGAAGGCAACTACGGATGAAACAAGCCTGGTTGACCTCCCTTACGAGTCAAGGGATTGTGAACCTCGTTGATGTGAGGTTAAAAGATAATGTTGCAGACGCCCTTACTAAAGGATTTAAATAGAGCTCTCACAATCAAAACATCGGGGGAATGAGATTAAAGTTCATAGAAGTATGAAACTTTCCTCCAAAGTTTATGTTTTGATACGTACGAGTCTATAGCTGTCAACATTCAAGCATCTAGATAGTAATAGACTGAAAACCCAATAATTTTTGATGAAAACCAAGGTGGTTGGATGCTGGTTATTCCACACTTGATAACCTAACGTCTTTCCATTGTAAGTTGATTCAAGAGTTATTCAACTGAGAATTGAAAGTCGTTGTAAATGTTAATCTAAACATTATTGGTCACAGCACATTATTTCACATTTGATAATGTTGCACGTGATGTGTGCCCACATGTGTTAGTGAGGCACATAGTGATCTGTAATGAGTAAGGTACATGACTAGTCCTAGTTAGACTGGATGAGATGCTGACAGAGTTACTTCACCGTTGCTAGAAGTGCTAAGCTCATTTAGTAAGAGCTAGTTTACTTTAAATGTTACTGCATATGTTTATGAATTCATAGAGTCTGACTCATGAAATTCCTTGCAGGCTACGATGAAAATTGGAGGTGCTGTAGACCTGGACATAGTTGACGATGTTCTACTAGATAAGTAGAATCATCAAACGTTTAATTCATGTATTTGTTTTGTAATAATTATTCAGACTATGTTTGGACAGTATCTGTGTGATGGTTTGCCGTTTAGGCAAACCTTTATCTTTGATTTATTAGTATGATCTGTCCTGGGTGTTTGAAGTTTGAATTATTATTTGTCTACACTCCAGCACCCCGAAACGTCACCGTTATTTGTCACGAATATAGGAGGAGATTGTAAGTGTATATTCGGACGAATAACAGGCTGGGGCTTTGCGCGTATTAACCCTAGGTTTAGTCATATATATACCTTGCTGGGGACAACGGAGAAAAAGTTGCACTTAGACTTTTCTCCGGATGTTCGAGCGCCCTTCTACAGTGGTTTCGGCGTTTCCTCCATAACCCTCACGAACTTGGTGGGAATCTTGGGAATTCCAGTTATTTGAAGCTCGGAAACTTCATCAACCGTAATTATTCTATTAATACAAATAATTAACTCAATAAATTACTTTCACATTTAATGAATGTTATAAAAAATAAATACTCTAAGATAAAGACATTTGAAAGCTAATTATTACCAAAAGTGTTGACATACCTTTTAAATAATATAAATAGAAACTATTTTATAACAAAAATAGACAATATTGTATTTTTTTCGATGATCCCAATGATGAAATGCATCCAAATCTTATCGGGTCCGGGGTGGTGCAGTGCAGGAAATGCGCGAGATCTGACGGGTGCGAGTGCATCTCAGCTCGCGTCGAGATCCGTGCACGCTTTGATCTCTCGAGCATTGCTTTGAGATATGTGTGATGATATGTTCACGCATCTCAACGAACTCGCATCCATTAGATTGCACTTTACGGTAAAGTGCAGCGGATCTCGTCCGTCCGATTTCCTGCACTTTACCTCCCCCGGACCCAATCTTATCCTGCATTTTTGCAAGAAGCTTCGTCCTGGACTGTAACCAGTGACCTCAAAATGTCAAGACAACACCTCAACCGGCACGATAAAGTTCCTCTTCCGAACATTATTGTATATAATCCGATAAAAATGATGAGGACAAAAAATGATCGCACAGAACGATCACAGAGTATCGAAAATCACACGCATATGCGATCGAAAAATGTCATTATCCGGTTGCTTCAGGACACACAGTTGAGTCCAAGAATATATCATTAATTCCTCGCTACAAATTCAGAAGGCAAAGTTTGAGGAGAATAAGAAAGAAAATTGGGCGAACAGAGTATTATTGGCCGCCCAAGCTCTCAGGCCACCACTACTTAATTCCCCGCGCCTCCTTTGATCTGCAGCATCTTTTTAATGGAGATAATAGGATACACAAAAGACGGCACCGTCGATCTCCGCGGCCGGCCGGTGCTCGCCGCTAAAACCGGCTGCTGGAGGGCCTGCGCTTTCTTAGTTGGTATGTTCATGTCCTTGTGTTCTTCCTTCTGTCTTCTGTTTGCAATACCTAGTATAACTTCTCCATGATTTCATGCCTTTTTGAGTTTTTCAAATTAGATGTATTGAAGTTTCAGTGTCATGGGGGGGGGGGGGAGTTAGAAGAAACCAGAGAATCAGAGGAGGAAGAAGAGCTTTAGATTTTGTTGTTCAATTAATTTCTTACATGAGTTTTTTGTTGTTGTTTTGAATTGACTGAGGTTTGTTTGGCGCGGGGTTTATGCTCCGATGTGTTGCGGCAAAATTGCCGCCGCCATAAGACACTCATTTGTCCCGACAACGTTTGTGACCGTCATCATGGAAATATCTTGTTTTGGACTTAGACGGGGTTGTAGTTTCTAAGCTGAGGTTGGGAATTCACTTTGCCGGCCATGTTGCCCGCCCGGCCGCCACACGCAAACGTGCATTACACTTTGCCGGATCGTGATCGAGTAAGGGGGGACTGCACCGTGCAGTGCAGCGTCCAGCGGCTGCGAGTGCATCAGCACTCACGCATGCATCTCGACGGGAGTGTTGATACACTCTCAGCGGTTCGATGTGCTGCACTGCACGGTGCAGTGCAGCCCTCCCCCTCCCCACCCCCGCTTCCGATCGTGACCGGTCCGTTCGGTCCGAGACCCGACCGAAACTTTCCTCAAGTTCTTAAAATGTGATATATTTGGAGTTCTGGAAAAAAAGTGTTCATAATTGATGGTGATCAATAAATTTCAGGGTATGAAGCATTTGAAAGAATGGCCTTCTATGGGGTGGCCGCCAACCTAGTGGTGTACCTAACCACGCAGCTGCACGAGGACACGGTCACGTCCGTGAGGAGCGTAAATAACTGGTCCGGATCGGTTTGGATCACCCCCATCCTCGGCGCCTTCATTGCCGATTCCTACTTCGGCCGCTTCTGGACCTTCACCATCTCGTCCCTCATTTACGTCCTGGTAAGAATCATCGCGCTCCTCGTCTTCGAAGCCTCAATCATTGTTTTCAAGACCCTAAGAGCCCTAATGCCACTTTAATGGAAATATTCACTAGGCAAGTTGTGCACCATATACCCCCATGATATTTTTTATACCAACAAAATTTTAATAAATTTGATGTGGGACTAAATCAATACTATCTCAACAATCTCAGTATCCTCGACTGAGAGCTCTCAACATTTGTCGTCACTCCGGCTCAAATGTGAATATTTGTTAACATCACCAAGCACCGCGCATCAACAGTATACTCAACCACGTATGATAACTTTGAGCCATGTGAGATGTTCGTTCGCAAATTATGCGAACAGACCTTCACTACTTTGATATCACGTGTTAGGACAGAAGACCCAGATTGCGACCTGAGCGAGCCGGGACGCAGGCGCCAAACTCATATTCAACCCACCAAAAAACTAGGGTTTGGGATTTATGATTTAGGGTTTAGGGTTTTGAGTTTTGAGTTTTATGATTTAAAGTTTAGGGTTTATGATACGATTTGTTGAAATTTGTGAAGTGGAAGTGGTTGATGGGCAGGCCGGGCGGCCTGGGCGGACAGATCCGGCGGACTGGGCGGACTGGGCGGACTGTGGCCTGGTGATAGGTCTAGTGGAAGCTGACTGTTCTTCTGAGCGGGTTGTGCGGATTAAGTCCGCGGACTGGGCGGCCTGTTATCTGCGGATAGGGTGTTGGCTGTCTTGCTGGCTTAGCTGAGTAAGGAGCGGCCTGTGCAGATAAAGGTTCGCGGACTGGTGTTCGTTGCTCAGTGGACGTGTTGCAAGCTTGTGCTTACCGGTGGATTGGCTCCTGTCCGCGGGAGGCTTGCGGACTGACGTGTCCGCGGTGTTCGCTGTTGCGGACTAGCCTTAGAACTTGGTTGTGGCCTTGCCAAACTCTAGTAGTACATCACGGATGTTGCTATGGCGGACTGGTGTGTGGAGTCTGACGGTTGACTGTTGCATTGGGCAGGTGTGCGAGTACTTGCGGACTGTTTCTCTTTGCGGAGTTTCTTCTCCGTGGCGGAGTTTTTTGGCGGTCTGTTTGGCTTTGTTTGGCGGACGGAGCTATGTCTGCCGAGCTCGCGCTAGGCCCTTGGTGGGTTTGGACTTGGTCACATTCTGTGTCAAGACCTGTGTGTCCGCAGTATCCGCCAAGTCCGTTTGTTGACGGGCGGACTGCCTTTGGTCGTGGCTTGTGGTGGATGGAGGCGTTGCTCTGGTTGTATGCGGACTGTCTCTTATTGTGCGGGCAGTCACTGAAGGGGTTGCTGTCCAGTGTTGGAAGGCTTTGCGGGCTGGTGCATTGTCCGCATAGCTGGGCGAACTGGTGAGGGTTCGCCCAAAGTCCCTTGCTCCTGGCGGGTTTTCCTTGGAATCCGGCTAAGTCCTTGCGGACTCACGGACGGTGTTTTTGCTAGCGCGCGGGCTGGGGCGGTGTCCCTTATCCTCTAGGCGGTGAGACCACACTCCTCACCTCGCCTATAAATAGGACCCCCCCGCACGTCTACAGTAACTGAGTGAACAGTAAGTGGGGCTGGCAAATTGCTGCGGTCTGCGTTTTCTGTCCCGCGGGTTGAGTATAGCTGACGGTTTGCTGTGTGGAGGTCGCGCGGGTAGCTTCAGAGGCAGAAGTTTGGCTTGACACTTCTGTTCAAGTACTTGGAAGTGAGCGGTCTCTGCGGTTTTCAGCAGCTCGCTCTGCGGCTTGTCAGTTCTCTTGCTTCAACATTTGCAAGTTCCAATAACCTGTCCGCCAGGCGCAGGCGGAAAGCGGTCTGTTCTTCATTTCATCAGCAGGAGGCGAATAACGCTGTGTCCGCGCGGCCTCGCGGCTTCGGCGGACTCCGTGTCTATTCGGCGTGGTGCTGCTACAGCTCGTCGTGGGTTCGCGGACTTGGCGACTTCG